>PITB01027830.1:0-19807 GCA_004024585.1 Paradoxurus hermaphroditus
TTTTTTTTTTTTTTTTTTTTTTTTTTTTTTTTTTTTTTTTTTTTTTTTTTTTTTTTTTTTTTTTTTTTTTTTTTTTTTTTTTTTTTTTTTTTTTTTTTTTTTTTTTTTTTTTTTTTTTTTTTTTTTGGCCTATCTGTATTTTCAACTCTTTTTACAACAATCCCGTAGAGCTGTTTCCATAGCAACCTCGGCACTATCGGCATGATTTGGGGCCAGATAACTCTTTGCCGCCGGGTGTGTCCTGTGCATTGGAGGTCACCTAACGGCACCTCTGCTGCCTCTCCACCAGCCACCGGGAACATCCCCCCAGTTACGACCATCAAAAATGTCTCCAGACGTTGCCAAATATCTCCTTGGTGGGCAAGGTCACTCCCGAGTTGAGAATTATTGCTCTAAATTATACCTGCTCAGACCGAGAGTGGGCGGTCAAAGACGTGAAGGAAGACCAGGAAAGAAGGAGAATAGTTATCAGGTATTCACGCTTCCCGGGTGCTGGGACCACATTCGACACCTCCCAGGCGCCATCTTATCTAATCAGCACGGGAACTCAGTGAGGAGGCTTGTGGTCGTCCCCATTCTAGTGAGGCTAAATGCCTTGTCCCAAGTCACATGGCTATCAAGAGAGCGGGTCACGAGAAGGAAGGAGTTTCAAGTAGGAGCCATGAGCAGTCAAAGACTGTAGAACACTCATAAAAGTGAATATAAGTGGGGGCACCTGGTTGGCTCAGTTTTGCAACCTGTGACTCCTGATCCCAGGGTTGTGAGTTCAAGCCCCACGTCGGGGGTAGAGCTTACTTAATAAAACATAACATAAAATAAATAAAATAGAGACGGTATTTTTTTCATGAATATAAGTGGTACACCAACAAATCAGATAACTCAAGTGAAAGGGGAAATTTCCTACAAAGACACAAACTACCAAAACTGACTCTGAAAGAAGTCGGACATCTCAACACACCTGTGACGAGTAAAGAGATTGAATTAGTATCAAGAAGCTATCCTCAAAGAAAAGTCTAGGCCCAGATGGCTTTGTCGGTGAATTCCACCAAACATTTACAGAATCGACACCAATCCTTCACAAATTCTCCCAACACATAGAAGACAGGAGAATACCTATAAATCCATTCTATGAGGCCCGTATTACCCTGATACCAAATGTGCAAAATCATCACAAGAAAACGACGTACCAGTGTCTCTTGTAAATACATATGCAAAACTCCTTGACAAAATGCTAGCAAACTGAATCCAGCAACACAGGAAAGGGATTATACACCGTGACCACATGAGATTCAGCCCAGGAATGCCAGGTTGTTTGAACATCTGAAAATCAATTAACGCAACGCACCTTATCAGTGAAAAGCACACATGAATGATCACGCCCATGCGGAAAGAGCCATGGACAAAATTCAACAGCCTCTCGTGATGAAAACACTCAACAAACAAGGAAGAAAAGGGAGTTCTCTCAATTTAACAAAGGGTATCTATGAAAAGCCCACAGCTAACATCATACTCAATGGAGAAAGAAAAGATGTTTCAGGAACAAGACAAGGATGTTTGCTCCTGCCACTTCTGTTGAACATTGCACTGGAGTTCCAGCCAACGCGATTAGGCAAGAAAATGAAACAAAAGGCACCGATTCTAAAAAGAAAACTAGTTCTATTTGAGGATGACGTGATCTTGTATAGAAAGGATCCTATGAAATCCACTAATAAAAACTATTAGAACGAACAAAGGTGTTCAGCGAGGTTGTAGGATACATGATCATATATAAAAATCAGTAATATTTCTATATATTTGCAATGAATAATCCCCAGAAAAAGGAATTTAAAAACAATTCCATTTACGAAGAATGTTGTCTCAACATCGTTAAGACAGCAGTCCTTCCCACACTCATCCATACATCCAGTCTCATCTCTATCAAAATCCCAGCTGGCATATTTGCAAAAAATTGAGAAGATGATTCTAAAATTCCTACAGAAAATCAAGAGACTCAGAACAGTCAAAACACTCTTTTTTTTTTTTTTTAAGCGTTTATTTATTTCTGAGACACATAGAGACAGAACATGAGCAAGGGAAGGGCAGAGAGAGAGGGAGGCACAGAATCTGAAGCAGGCTCCTGGCTCCGATGAGCCATCAGCACAGAGCCCGACGTGGGGCTCGAACCCACAGACTGTGAGATCTGACCTGAGCTGAAGTCGGCCGCTTAACCGACTGAGCCACCCAGGTGCCCCCCAAAACACTGTTTAAAGAGAAGAAAAAAGCTGGATTCGCACCTCTCAATTTCAAAACTTGCTACAAAGCAACCGTAGTCAAGACTGTGTGATGCTTTCATAAGGATAGACATATAGGGCGGTGGAACAGAACTGTCAGTCCAGAAATAAGTTCCCAGAATTATGGTCAAGTGATTTTCAACAAGGGTGCCGATACCATCCAATGGGGAAAAAATAGCCTTTTCAACAAAGGTTGCTGGGACAAGTGAATGTCCACATGCAAAAGAATTACGTTGGACCCCTACCTCACACCATAGACAAAATTTTACTCAAAGAGGATCAAAGACCTAAACATAAGACCTAGTTATTAAACTCTTAGAAGAAAACGCAAGCATAAGTCGGCATGATCTTGATTTCTTGCAGTGATTTCTTAGATAGGACACAAAAGTGCAAGCAATAAGAGAAAATAAAAAGAGGGTGCGCCTGGGTGGCTCAGTCAGTAAAGCGTCCGACTTCCGCTCAGATCAGGATTTCTCGGTTCATGGGTTCGAGCCCCCCATCGGACTCTGTGCTGACAGCTCGGAGCCTGGAGCCTGCTTGGGATTCTGTGTCTCCCTCTCTCTCTGCCCCTCCCCCCCTCTCAAAAATGAATAAACATTTAAAAAATTAAATAAATCTTATTTAAAAAAGAAAAGAAAAAAACAGATACGTTAGACATCATTAAATTAAAATCTTTTGGGCTTCAAAGGGCACCATCGAGCAACCATGTGATGGGAGAAAATGTTTGGAGATCATACATCTGATAAAGGGCTGGTATCCAGAATGTATACATGTAAACTTCATAATAAAAAGACAAGTAACCCAATCGAAAGTTGGGCAAAGGGTCGCACCGTACGTTTCTCCAAAGAAGATGTACAAACGGCCAATAAACGCATGGAAAAGATACCCGACCTCATTAGCCAGTAGGGACGCGCTAATAAAATCCCCATGGGACACCACTTCACCCCCACAGGGATGGAGATGTTCAAAAAGACAGACACTTACACGTGTGGACAACGACGCAGAGAGATTAGCGCCTTCGCGCCCTGCTGGTGGAAATGTGAAGCGGTCCGGCTCCTCCAAGGAAGAGTCTGGCGGCTCCCCAAAAAGGTTAAACACGGGGTCACCGTGAAACCCAACAATTCCGCTGCAGGATATAAAGAGAAATGAAAGCGTATATCTAGACTAATCAGCTGCTCTTTCGGAGGCCAGCGCCCTGCGGCCGGGTCCCCACAGGGTGAGACGCAGCCTCGTGCCACCCCAGCCCCTCCAAGGCAGCTAGCGGCACTGACCCGGCTGCAGGTGGGGGGTGGTTGGCCATTCCCAGAACGCGGCGGGTCCTTTCTCCTTGGCTTCCAGAGGAGCTGGCACTGGCTTCTGGAGCCGGTCCCCTCACAGACCGTCCCTGAGACTGGTCGCGTTCGCTCCGTCACCGCTCAGCCTGGCCATCTCCCCCGCGCCTGCCCTTGACACTTGCTACCCGTCTCCTCCTGCGCGCCTACAGTAACCCTGGGAGGGGAGCGCTTTTATAGGTCCCGGGATCTTTCTCCAGAAGCCCGGAGGCCAGGTGTATGGCAGAAAAGAGACTTCTTCGACCTTTAGAGAGGCGATCGGAAGCATACGACCGTGCGTTTCGTAGCACCCCCACTGGGCCTCGGATCAAAACGTTAATATTGCCACGGGGAGGCGTGTGAATGTTCGCACCGAGTGAGATAAATACAAACTATCGACAGCTTTTCATCGGCTCCGGGCCACGTTTGGCAAGGCCGAGTCTCCGAGTGGTTCTGTCCGCTCTCAGCCTTCCTGCCGCCTACTACGCATGCTCTCGAAACTTCGGCGGCCCCGATTTCCCTCTTCCGTCTTTCCGCACAAAAGGCCTGTCCTCGCCACGGTCCACGGCCCCCAACCTGCGCGCCCAGCCCCGGTTTGGTGTTCGGAGCCCATCCTGCACTTCCGGTGAACCGCTGTGCCAGACGAACCCTTTCCAGGCCGAGTGGCGGGCCAGACGGGCACCAGTGGGATGCGCTGGAAAAGGAAATATCCTTGGGGCGCCCGGGTGGCTCCGTTGGTTAAGCGGCCGACTTCACCTCAGGTCATGATCTCATGGTCTGTGAGTTCGAGCCCCGAGTCGGGCTCTGTGCTGACGGCTCAGAGCCTGGAGCCTGCCTCGGATTCTGTATCTCCCTCTCTCTCTGCCTCTCCCCCACTCACGCTCTGTCTCTATGTCTCTCAAAAATAAAATAAAAACATTAAAAAAAAAAAAAAGAAAAGAAATACCCGCCTGCCCCCTCAACCTCAGGAAAGAGTCTCAGATCCCCTGACCCGAGCCGGGTCTCACCTCTTCTGGGAAAACCGAAGCTCTCGGAGTTGGCAGAGCCGGCCGCGTGTCGAGGCTGAGACCTGCCATCGAAATCCGTGTTCCAGAACCTACTGTGTCTCCCTGCAGCCTGTTCTTTCCAACGACCCTCTTCGGACCTGGCTTCCGATCCTCGTTTGAGCCTTGTCCACCTACCTGCCAGGTGCGTCTGCAGAGCCCATTTCACTCAGCCATGCAACAAACACTGCCGGCCACTGGGCCGAGCTCTAGGATTTTAACGGTGAATGAAACAGACAAGGTCCGATCTCTCTCTCTCTCTCAAAAATAAATACACATTAAAAAAATTGTTTTGAACAGACAAGTCCCCTTTCCACGTGGGCTTGTGCGCTAATGAGGGTGACAGATCATAAACAAATAGACATAAAAGGTAACGCCAGATGGTGAGAAGGTGCCGTGAAGAAACAGAAAGCAGAGGAAGGGTCTTAAGAAAGAAGGGGGGTGCCGTTCTAGATAGAGGAGCACAGACAGCCTCTCTAAAGGGGGGGCCGCTTGAGCGGCAATCCAGATTAAGCGAGGGAGAGAGAGAGAGCGAGCCATGAGGGTATCTGGAAGGAAAGCAGTGGAGACAGAGAGAAAAACACATTCAAACGCCCTGAGTAGGAAATGGGTTTGCACGGAGCAAGGCGGGGAAATTGGGGCCCAAAGGAGTCGTGACCCCTAGCAATTCTGATATCCGGGGAGAAGCGTCAGCAGTTAGCTGAAGCCTGATGGCGGGTCTGTACTTAAAGGAAAGAGAGAAGAAGGTGATTGGGGGGGGGGGCGCCTGGGGGGCTCAGTCGGTTGAGCGTCTGGCTCTTGATCTCGGCTCGGGTCATGATCCCAGGGTTGTGACCCCAGCCGTATGTGGGGCTCCACCCTGAGCGTGGTGCCCGCTTGGGATTCTCTTTCTTTCTCTCCCTCTGCCCCTCCCCCCGCCCAAAGAAACAAAGAAGACCGTGATTGGAAACTGGAGGAGAGAAGATTCTAGTTACGTGATGTCAAAAATTTTAGCAGCACCGTCACTGGTGGTAATATGGCAAGTCGAAAATGTACTTAGGGGCGCCTGGGTGGCTCAGTCGGTTGAGCGGCCGACTTCGGCTCAGGTCATGATCTCACAGTTCGTGAGTTCGAGCCCCGCGTTGGGCTCTGTGCTGACAGCTCAGAGCCTGGAGCCTGCTTCAGATTCTGTGTCTCCCTCTCTCTCTGGCCCTTCCCCTGCTCGTACTCTGTCTCTATGTCTCTCAAAAATAAACAAACGTTTAAAAAAAATTTTAAAAAAAGAAAATATACTTAACCCACTAGGTGATGGAGCCAAGGTTTCCAAGCGTGTTGAAGGCCCTCCTTCGTTTCTTCTTGGCTGTTTTCGTAAAATGAGACTGGGGAGAAATAAGCAAGAAGGAGGAACCGTTAAACGGAAAGGAACAAGGACTTTCTGGTTCTGAGAATCCCTGGCTTCTCTCTAGATGGCCAATGCTGGTGAAAGGAAGAAATCGTTTCAGGGAACAGAGCCAATCTGGAGATATATCAGGAAAACGTGACCTAAAGACAAAGCTGAGGGCGGGGCTGTTAAATCTGTTACTGAGTCTCAGAAAACGCAAGGGGCTGCTTCCGGAAGACCATTCACTTAATAAGGCTTCTAGATGCGTTTAAAGGGGTCACTCCCCAGCAGCCTCGGCAGGGTCCCAAAGTGGAGAAGGGTTTATCTCAAAGAGATTTGTCTGATGGAGCAAATCCCAGTAAGATTCATAGGACATCCAAAAAGGTTTTAGGAGAACTGTATTGGCAGAAACACTGCCTCCTCGAAGGCATAGAGACAGGGTTCAAAATTAAAGGAAGGTTTTGGACTTCCAAAACTTTTTTTTTTAATGTTTATTTACTTATTGTGAGAGAGAGAGTGTGTGTGAGTGTGTGCTCACTAGCTAGCAGGAGAGGGGCAGAGAGAGAAGAGAGAGAGAATCTCAAGGAGCTCAATTCCATGAACCATGAGATCATGACCCAAGCTGGAACCAAGAGTTGGACGCTTCACTGACTGAGTCACCCAGGCGCCCTTGACTTCCAAACTTCTACCGGCAGGAAGAAGACTGAGAAAATCAATCAATGGCTAACATAAGCTGCCTTTCATGGAAAAGGAGAGATAACTCTGAAGGTAAAACCAAGATCCCATAGGGCAGAGCCAAGAGCCATGGAGAATCATTCCTTGCTGTTGAGTTCCAATGAAAGAACTCGCAACACGGAAAGTTCTGATATATGCCACCGTTGCTATTGGCCAGTGACTCCTGTATGCCTCCATTTTTGAATGGGGACCGTCTCTGATGGTTACACCTCTCACGCTATTGCATGTTGTATGGACAGGTGGGCGGGGGACACATAACTGTCCCTTCATGTGTCTTCAGACCAAGGGGAACTGTACTTGTACTCAACGGGCAATACGTGAGGAACCTGACCCGAGGAGCCTCATCGGTTCCCGATTTGGATGATGAAATTCTGAATTATGAGCTGTAATGTGAGACCTTGCGGGACCCCGGGAGGAGGTAAGGATATTCATATGGTAGAGGGACGTGACTGACTGGGCACCAGAGGACAAATGACAGTAGATGGCCCCATACGACCCCCTCTGCTGGTGTTCACACTTCCTCCCACACCGAATAAGGAGTCCTGTGTAATCCACAGAATGTTCTAGAAGTGATGGCGTCTGACTTCTGAGACGAGGTCGTCGAAGACATGGCGGCTTCTGCCCTGCTCTCTCTTGGATTGCTCACTCTGGAGGAGCCCAGCCACGACCTAAGGACACGCAAGGGGCCCTCTGGGGAAGGGCACACCGTGAGGAACTGAGGCGTCCTGCCGACAGCCAGCCCCAGTTCACCAGCTACGTTAGTCACCCACCTCGGAAGAAGAGCCTCGAGCCGGTCAAGTGAACAGATGACCACAGCCCTCGCCAATGTCTTGGCTGCAACACAATGAGAAACCTCAAATCTGAACCATTCGGCCAACTCCCTCCCGAATTCTCGACCCACGGAACGTATGGGAAATAATATAAATGTTTATTACTGCATCGAGCCACGAAGTGTGTGAGGAATTTGTTACCCAGTAGTAGATAATCGATACGACTGTATCTTCCCACCCTCACCCTCACTAGTGACGGGCTCAGTCACATGACTTGCTTTGGTCAATGCCGCGTGGCCAGAAGCGATGACGTGTCACTTCTGAGCTGAGGTGCTAGAGCCATTTCACGCTTCTACACCACACTTTCCTCCCCTGCCTCAAACACAGCACTCTCCTCGCTGATCCTTCAGCCTGAATCCCGGAACGAAGAGGGCGTGGAGCTGAGCATCACAGGCAACGGGCACCATTATCGAGAGCAACCTCTGTGATGACGACCACTAAGCTTTGGTGGTTGTTATTCAGCACGACCCAGCAAAAGCTGACTGATACAGCTGTACTGCGTGGATGCCTTGTGGGATGCTGTTTTCTGAGACCTCTCAATCCTGGGTCTCCTCCTCAGAATCCTTCCCGGCTCGTCACGACTCCTCCCGGTGCTCGACACGATGGAGTCTGAGCAGCCCCAGAGCCCGGTGGCCCTGTCCCTCCCAGAACCAGTGTCACCGATCACTCCACCGCTGCCTGGCAACCTCACGGTCTGCGGCACAGAGACCTCACACAGAGCTTCAGAAGAATGCCTCTGGGGACCAAAAAGACGTCACGAGTCCACATTCCGAGGCTTGAGAACTTGACCCCTACGACAGCCTTCCAGCCTTCTCGGGGCCTAATTAAATTGCTTAACCTACAGCCTGACGGGCTTGGTGGTAACGATTGCCAAGCCCGCGGCAGAATCGAAGGTGCCAACCAGAGGTAAACCCACCCACCAGGCGATGAGGCGGAATCAAGGAGAGAGACGATGGAAGGCTGGATGCCCGCCCCAACTCACAACCACTCTGCAGGATCGGTATTAAGGTGCCCATTTTACAGGAGAGGGAACTGAGGCTCAGAGAGGTTGGTAAATTGCCAAGTGGCAAGCTTGTCGTAAGGGTTCAAGCAGGTATAGGTGGGTGTTCTGTGAACAGTAGTTCCTGGTGCTGATTTTGACCTGAGGGAGGACAGGGTGGTTGCTCCCTCACCCCATTCCCTTCAGGAGGGGTGCAGGGGGATTCGCATCCCCCCCCTCAGAAGAAGCAACAGAACCCCCCAGGGGGACACCAACAGAGCCCAGAGCGGGAGGCTGGGGTCTGCAGCAGGCTTGGTCAGGAGACGCTGGCTAAGACCGGAACCGGAGGTTTAGAAGCCTTGATGGACTCCCTCCTAGGGTTGATTCCAATTTTTTTTAATTGTGATTGTGGGAAAATGTACATAACATAAAATTTACCATTTTAGCTATTTTGAAGCACATGGTTCCATGGCAGTAAGTACACGCACACGTCACCACCCACCTCCAGACCTTTTTCATCTTCCCAAATTGAAACCCCGAACGCATTAATTTTTTTTTAGTGTTTTTACTATTTATTTTTGAGAGAGAGACAGAGACAGCTTGAGCAGGGGAGGGGCAGAGAGAGAGGGAGACACAGAATCTGAAGCAGGCTGTCAGCACAAAGCCCGATTCGGGGCTCAGACTCATAAACTGTGAGATCATGACCTGAGCTGAAGTCGGGTGCTCAACCGACTGAGCCACCCAGGCGCCCCTCTTTTTTTTTTAATAATAGGCATCTAGGCATCCTAATGGGTGTGAAATCATATCTAATTGTGGTTTTTTTCTATGTTTTTTATTTTTTTGAGAGAGAGAGAGAGTGGGGGAAGTGCAGAGAAAGAAGGAGACACAGAATTTGAAACAGGCTCCAAGCCGTTAGCATAGAGCCCAATGTGGGGCTCGAACCCACGAACCGTGAGATGATGACCTGAGCTGAAGTCAGAGGCTTAACTGACGGAGCCACCCAGACGCCTCCTTTAATTGCGGTTTTGATTTGCATTTTCTTAATGATCAGTGATGCTCGGCATCTTTCCATGTGCTTATTAGCTGTTTGTATATCTTCTTCAGAGAAATGTCTGTCCAAGTCCTTTGCCGTTTTTTTTTTTTTTTTAGTTGTTTGGTTTTTCGTTGCTGAGTTGTAGGGATTGTTTATATATTCTGGATATTAACCCCTTGTCAGAGGTATGGTTTGCAAATGTTTTCTCCCATCCAATGAGGTCCCTTTTCACCCTGCAAAGAGTGTCCTATGAACACAAAAGTGTTTAATTCTGACAAAGTTCCGATCTAATTTTTCTCTTGTTGTCTGTGCTTTTAGTGTCGCATCCAAGAAATCGTTGCCAAATCCCACGAGGTGAATTTTTTCCCCTAAGTTTCATCCTAAGGCTTACATAGTTTCAGCTTGTGCATTTAACTCTTGGATCCATTTGGAGTCCACTGGGCATACGGTGTGAGGTACGGGTCAAACTTCATCCTCCGGCCTGTGGAGATCCAGTTTTCCCGACACCACTTGTCGAACAAATTATTTTTTGCACGGACGGACACAAAAGCTATGTTCCCAGTCCTTACAGAACTGGAGGCCAAAATGAATTTTATAAACCAAACGCAAACCAAATAAATGACCAGTAAAAGTCAAACGGCTCTGAATTGACATACAAGATGATGTTATTTTGTTAAAACTAAACCGCTGGCTGCTCGGCGGTTTCAAAGCCGTTTCCACGGGTTGTCTCGATGCTGTTCTCCGTTGGAACGCGGCCTGGTTACGTGTGCCTCTTAATAGCCTCCCTCTGTGCTGTTCCCATCGGCTGAGACATTCAACACTCCGCTGCGGTCTCTCTCTCTCACACACACACACACACACACACACGCAGCGAGCGTGAAATCACACACCAATGTGCATTCACACATGGTCATCCAGGTGGGCCAGAATAGAGTGTTTAAGTCATTACCGACGTGAAACCCCCAAATTCAAAGTAAGAATTCTAGTAATTACTCGCAAATCTTGAAAATATGCCTTAGGACTCCAGGGAGTCACGGACGCCGAGTCAGAAACCCTGAGTTTTGCAACAACGTGGACGGAGCCAGGGAGTATAATGCTGAGTGAAGTAGGTCAGAGAAAGATAAATACAGTACGATTTCATGCGTATGTGGAATTTAAGAAACAAACAAACGAGCGAAGGGAAGAAAAGGGAAAGACGGGTCAAGACACAGACTCGTGGGGCGCCTGGGGGACTCGGTAGGTTGAGCATCTGACTCTTGATTTCGGCTCAGGTCATGATCTCAGGGTTCGTGAGATCGAACCCCCGCAGGAGGCTGCTCGGGATTCTCTCTCTCCCTCTGCCCTGCCCCCACTTGCCTCTGTGGCCACGAGTTCGCACTCTCTCCAAATAAAGAAATATTTTTCTAAAAGGGGGGGGGGGCGCCTGGGAGGCTCAGTCAGTTAAGTGTCTGACTTCAGCTCAGGTCACGATCTCACGCTGTGTAAGCTGGAGCCTCGCACTGGGCTCTCCGCTGTCAGCACAGAGCCGGCTTCAGATCCTCTGTCCCCATCTCTCTCTGCCCCTCCCCTGCTCGTGTTCCCCCCCCTCCTCAAAAATAAATAAACTGAAAAAGAAAGAAAGAAAGAAAAAACCAGACTCTTACTTACAGAAAACAAACTGAAGATTACCAGAGGGGAGGGGAATGGGGGAAGCAGGGAATGGGGACTCAGGAGCGCCCTCGTCGTGAGGCGCACTCGGTGACAGAATTGGTGAATCACTATAACGTACACCCGGAAGCTAATATAACACTGCGCGCCGACGATGCTGGAATTAAAATTAAAACTTGAAGAAAACGGGGCGCCTGGGTGGCTCGGTAGGTTAGGCGTCCAACTCTTGATCCTGGCTCAGGTCACCATCCCACGGTTGGTGAGTTCGGGGCCCCACAGGTTCTGTGCTGCTAGTGCAGAGATTGTGATTCTCTTTCTCTCTCTCTCTCTCTCTCTTTCTACGCCTCCCCCACTTGCACTAGTGCTTTCTCTCTCTCAAAATAAATAAATTAAGACCTAAAAAAAAAAAACTTAAAGAAAAAAAACAAGAAACGCTGAGTTTGGTAGAGGTAGCACCGAAGCGTCGGACAGACGGGTTAGCCGGGGTTTTTCTGAGGAATCAGAGGGTTCAGTGTGCAAATGTAAACATGTGGCTTCACAGCGAGCAGCGATGCGTGTCTGCAGATTATACTTGCTTAAGACAAATGTGTCTTGGGGCGCCTGGGTGGCTCGGTCAGTTAAGTGTGGGGCTCTTGATTTTGGCTCAGGTCGTGATCTCATGGTTTGTGAGATCGAGCCCAGCACTGGGCAGCATGGAGACTGCTTGGGCTCTCTCTCTCTCTCTTTCTCTCTCTCTCTCTCTCTGCCCCTCCCCTCCTCATGCTTTCTCAATCTCTCAACATAAATAAATTAACTTAAAAAAAAATACAGGGGCGCCTGGGTGGTTCAGTCGGTTAAGCGTCTGACTCGGCTCAGGCCACGATCTCACAGTTCCTGAGTTCAAACTCTGCATTGGGCTGCCCGCCCTCAGAGCAGAGCCTGCTTCGGATCCTCTGTCTGTCTCTCTCTCTCGGTCCCTCCCCCACTCTGTGCTTGCTCAAAAAATAAACAAACATTAAAAAAAAAAAAAGGAACTGAAAACAGGTGTCCAAAGACTTGTATGTATGTGTTCATAGCAACACTCAGGGCCTGCTTGGGATTCTCTCTCTCTCTCTCTCTCTCTCTCTCTCTGCCCCTTCCCCGCTCGCTCTCTCTCAAAATACATAAACATTTAAAAAATAATAATAATAAAGGCCCATGGTTTGTATGCTTTAAAATGGTTACTCTTAGGGGCGCCTGGGTGGCTCAGTCGGTTAAACGGCCAATGTCGGCTCAGGTCATGATCTCTCGGTCTGTGAGTTGGAGCCCCGAGTCGGGCTCTGTGCTGATGGCTCAGAGCCTGGAGCCTGCTTCCGATTCTGTGTCTCCCTCTCTCTCTGCACCTCCCCTACTGATGCTCTCTCTCTCTTGCTCTCTCTCAAAAATAAACAAAAAAATAAAATGGTTTCTTTTATAGTATGTGAATTCTTTGTTCTTTTCTTTTTTTATTTCTCTTTTTATTTTTTTAAGTAGGCTTCACACCCAATGCAGAGCCCAACTCGGGGCTTGAACTCATGACCCTGAGATCAGGACCTGAGCTGAGGTCAAGAGTCAGACGCTCAACCGACTGAGCCCCCCAGGCGTCCCTATTTTTTAAAACCAGAACACTTACTGTGTGAGGTGGAAACCCTCCAGACCAACCGGGCGTCGCAACGGCCTCCGCGTTGGGTCGAGGTGCCGTTCCGTCCCGGAACCCGCGTCTGAGGCCGGTCCCGGTGGTGTCTCATCCCCGAGCCTGGGCGCTCCGGTCTGACTTTGTCTTCCACTCGGCGGCACGGCCGTGTTTGCCACGGGACCACTTCTGCCGGCGGTAGTGACGCCACCACGCCTGTGTCTTCTTGCGACGCTTTCCAAACGCCGGCCTCATCGTCTCTGCAGCCGAGACTCAGGAGCACCCCAGTTACCCCCCTGCTGCTGAGTTACCCCCACAGCACAGGGCCCCCTGTGGGTACATTCCGAAGTGTGGATCGGAATCCCATGCGATCGGTTACCCTCGGAAATCCTTCCAGAAGATTCTATTTCGGAGCCCTCATCTCAGGGAGTCCGGCACGGCCAGGCTTCCCTCCAGGGCTGCGGCTGGCTTACACTGAGGCTACGCTGTGTCCAAATTCAGGTCTGCGACCCTAGACTGGCACTCAGCTGGTGGGCCCCCCTGCCCTGGGAAGCTGCGTCCCGGGGTGGGGATGGGGGTGGGGGGGCCTCTCATGCCCACCCAGGGCTCATGCCCATCGAAGGGCTCTGCCTGGGACGGGGCCTCAGCGGTACGTAAATTCTTGGGTGTTCTCTCTTGTGCCAAGTACATTTGCATAGAATTTGCATAAGGAAATGCCTCTTGGATTCGACTGCCCTCCAAGGGATGAGGTAACGGTAATAACGGTTGACGCTTGCCGGGCACTTACGCTGGGCCGGGCGCCGCTCTCTGCCTTGCTCGCATTAGCCCGTTTGATTCTCACGCTGCGCCTCGGGGCCTGGGTAAGCCGTGACCTGCAACTACAGATGGGGAAACAGAGGCTCAGAGAACTTCAGTAATGGGCCCAAGGTCACACGGCTAGCTGCGGAAGGGGCCGTGGCCTTGCCCTAGGCCGTCGGGCTCCAAGTCCGCCTCTCACCGCTGCCGCCTGCTGCCTCTCGCAAGAAAACTTAAGGGACTCCTTAGAAACCCGGAAGCTAAGAAGGCCGCAGGGTTGCGTGGCCGGCGACCAGCTGTGCGAGCGCACTCGAGGAGGAAGGGAAAGGGCTCGGGAACAGGTCTTCCAGCCAGACCAGGGCCGGGAGAAGGACGGAAGCGCAAAGAAAGGCGTCCCAACTGAGCCAGAGGAGGAAGGGTGTCCTCAGGAGAAAAGAGGAAGGGCCCCATCCACAAGGGGAAAGAGGAGGGGCGCCTGGGTGGCCCGGTCAGTTGAGCGTCCGACTTTGGCTCAGGTTATGATCTCAAGGTTCGTGAGTTCGAGCCCCGTTGTCGGGCTCTGTGCTATCGGCGCAGAGCCTGCTTCGGATCCTGTCTCCCTCTTTCTCTCTGCCCCTCCCCTGCTTGTGCTGTCTCTCTCTCTCTCTCTCTCTCTTTGTCAAAAATAAATAAACATTAAAAAAAGAGCAGCAGCAGCAATGCTGAGCCATGGCAGTGACTGAGGCGCTCAGAGTCCACAGAAAAGGGTGCCGGCCGAAGTGTCTTGCCCGAGGATGGCAAACCCATCCCCAGAATATATGTGTCGTCCAGCGAAAACAAATCTGTGCCCGCACCACAGAAGGGGCCCCGGGTTGCCCGGTCCCTGGCAATACTCTGCTCTCGGCAGGCCAGGCACCCGGCCTCGGTCACCACTTTGGCACCCGCCTTCCAACCCTGTTCTTTCCAAATCTTCCACCATTCCGCTAAGCCAGGGGTCGGCACACTCTCCACCAGGTTTATAAATATTGTCGCCCTCGCGGGGCCTCCGTTCTCTGTCACACCTGCTCACCTGTGTCATTGTCACTTGAAGCAGCAGAGGCGACAAGCGAACAAATGGACGTGGCCGTGTTCGGAGACAACACGATTTACAGGATCAGACGGTGGCCCGGTTCCACCCGGGGGGCTCTCGTTTGCGGACCCTTGAACAAAACCACCAGCAAGTGCCCACGAATCGCCGTCGATCCCGGGGCTCTGGTCTTCCGTCGGTCCCGACAAGGCAGGAAACCCAGGGGTTTGTCTGGACGTTGGCCCACTCAAGGGCTTCCGGCCACCTGTAACCTTCGGGGCATCCCTGGACGGGGCCGTGATGCTGCAGGCGTCGCTTCCGGCCAACGCCGGGGGTACCGCGTGGAAAGCGTCGTCTGTAACCCGGGCCCACGATGTTTTCTCCTCCCTCCAGGATTTGTAAGGCACAGGTGCGGATCGGGGAAGCCTGCCCCGGGGGTCAGGGTCAAGTGACCTGAGCCGCCTACTCACACAACTCTCTGTGCCTGAGCACGAACGCGTTCCCCCTCGATGCCAGATGCTACCTCCACGTTGGGGGTGTGCGGGGGATCTGATAACACCCGGTTTCTGATGCGACGCTCTAGAGGAGCCTGAGGCGTTCCGGGGGGCTGGGGCTGGGCCGGGGCCTGCTGATGGCTCACAGCCCGGACCGGCCCTCAGCAGGGATGTGACCCCACGCTGGAGGGAGCCTGCAGCCCAGGGCGGGTTCCTGCAAGGGTGCAGCGGCCCGGCTCCCCCGCCTGCATCTGGGAGCTCACGGAAGGGCTGGCCCAGCCCCGGAGCTGCTCTGGGATCCGCTGAGCCTCTGCTGCCGAATTTCAACGGCTCCCTCTGCCGGGTTCTGTCCCCTGGCCGTCCTCACAGGAGTTACTTCCCAGGGCACCCCCCGCCCCCGCCGAGAAACCTCCGGCCCACACGTCCCCACCCTGGAGTCTTGTTTTAGGGCCCCCCGACCCTGGGTGCTCAGGGTTCCGGCTCGACCGGGCCCACAACCAGCCCGGGGTCGCTCTGCGCGGCGTCCGACCGGCGCACAGGCCGGAGTCACCGGGCAGCTGGTCTTCAGGCCCAAAGGAGGAGCAGGTGGCAGCGCAGACTGGGCTCTCGGGACCTGACGGGGGCCCGACTGGAAACTGGCGCCTTCCGGGCCACCCGGTACGTGGACTCTGGCATAACCCACTCGAATGCAGAGTCCGTGGCCTCCAGAGTTAAGAGAGGGAAGCTCGGGGCGCCTGGGTGGCGCAGCCGGTTAAGCGTCCCGCTCTGGATCCGGCTCAGGTCATGATCTTGAGGTTTGTGAGTTTGAGCGCCGTATCAGGCTCCGCACTGGGGGAGCAGAGCCTGCTGGGGATTCTGTCTCTCCTTGTCTCTCTCTGCCCCTCCCCCGCTTGTGAATGTGTGTGTGCGCATGCTCCCTCTCTCAAAATAAATAAACTTTTAAAATAATTGTTAAGAAAGAAAAGAAAGAGAAAGAAAGAAAGAAAGAAAAAGAAAGGAAGAAAAAAGAAAGAAAGAAAGAAAGAAAGAGAAAGAAAGAGAAAGAAGGAAAGAAAGAAGGAAAGAAAGAAAGAAAGAAAGAAAGAAAGAAAGAAAGAAAGAAAAAGAAACAGAAAGAAAGAAAGAAAGAAAGAAAGAAAGAAAGAAAGAAAGAAAGAAAAGAAAGAGAAAACCTCCATCCTTGCAGGGGTAGCTGGCTTTCAGCACCTTGTCCTTCACCTTGGGGGTGGGGGGAGGTACCCCGAGAGGCCCCCGAAGGTTGGCCCCCTGGAAACTTCACTGAGGCAACAGGACCCTGGAGTTTTAGGGGGTTAATCTCCCCCGTCTCATCCGCATATGCCTTACTCATGCTCCTGAAACTCGTGGGCTTCTGGGGGGGGGGCCGTCGGCGCCCCGCTGCCTGCGGTCCTGGGAACCCGGGACGGAGACAGAAGCAGCCCGCGGTCTCCCTCCCGAAAAGAAATTCTAAGAAGCAAAGTCGTTGCATCAGCTTTAAAAGGAAAGTTGGATCCCCCAGGCTTTGGTGGGGGGTGGGGGGCGAGCCGGGACCTGAGTGGCACGGGACAGGGGTGCCCACGGGCGCTGGCGTCCAACAACAGACCTGGCTTCTGGCTTTGAGCCCCCGCGCCGTCCCCCCCCCCCCGCAAGAGAAGAGACCTCCGCGGCCTCAGCCTCCTCCTCTGGGACCGTGGCCTCGGGAGGCCCCTCACAGGTTTGCACCCACGAGGGGCTTAGCGCACAGGAGGGGCGCTCACTGCTTGTTGCCGGCAGGTCACCGGGAGGTCCCCAGAGGGTGCCACGTGAAGAAAGAGCCGGAGGAAAACCTTTCCACGCAGAGGCTGTGCAGCTACCGCCCGGCTGGGGAAGAAAGAGACTCTTCTAGAGGCCGTCCGTCCCTTTCTCCTCCATGGGCCTCCTCAGCCCACTTCCAGGCCCCCCGCCGGCCTCCCCGTTTAACTCCCCGCTGGGAGGCACCGCCTCTGGCAACCCCCTGCCTTCGATGGATGGATGGATGGATGGATTCGACAGGCAGAGACGGCTCCCCTGCAAATTAATGAATCGGCTCTCCGGCCTGTCCATCATCCCCTGTGACGAGCCTGGCCCGCCTCCCAGAGGACGGCCGGCCTCAGAGCACACGGCAGCCGGGACTGTTTCCCAAACCCCCTCCCGGGGAACCCTGTACCCCACCGGCGATCGAGGGGAGGGCGAGCGGCGGGAAACCCTGAGTCCCCCAGGCACCGCGCTGCGGGACTTCTCAGAGCCTTTAATGCACAAACGGGCCTCCTGGGCTTCCGAGAGGCAGCCAAGGAGACAGCCCATGACAAAATCTCTCCACGGAGCATCTGTGATGCCTTATAAATACCTGGACCTCCAAGGAACGCAGTTGACGAAATGCTTACTTAAGGCAATTTCCCACGACCCTCCAGCTGAGGACACTGGGTTCCCGCCCCCTACTGGGGGCCACGGGGGGGGGGTGGCCTTTTCGGAGAAACCGGGGCTCTCCGCAGGGGCACGGGATTTCCGAGGCCTCCGAGCCGAAACCCCAGACGCGCGTTGTGCAGTAGCCGCCCCTCCATCTCTCCTGCACCCCCTTGCTCCAGCGAGGCCGGCCCAGGCTCCGCGGCCACCTACCAACGTCCCTTCTCCTCCCAAGGAAGCCCGCCTTCCCAGCCTCGCCCTGTCCCCCTGCAGGCCACAGGAAGCCCCCCCCAGCAGCACCCACTGAAGACCGGCAAGTGAGGAAGAACCCCAGCCCCCTCCCACATCCCGACCCCTCCCCACCCCCAACCACCTGCTCCTCCTCCCGCCTGAGGACGGATGGAAGCACAGCCCGGCTTGGGCGGAGGCTGGGCCAGGCTTCCTCGGAAACCCTGCCGCCCCTGGGCACGCTCCCTCCGCCCCCTACCCACCCCTGCCCACGTGGGGCTTCTTGTTAACTGACACCGCCTACGGGCCGTAGACAGCAAGGGGGGGGGCCCTGTGCGGAAACAAGGGAGCGTGCGCCCCCCCCACCACGTTCCAGCGGCTTCGGCCAAGTGTGACCCAGACCGAGCTTGGGCTGCGAAGGAACAGAGCGGACACCTACGTGAAAATGGGGCATTTCTAAGGCGTCCGGGGGAGGGAAGGCGGCTGAGCTGCACAGTGTCAAGTGCGATCACGATCACAGGGTGGGGGAGGGGAAGGCACCAGGCGCCGGGCGGAGAGTCGCAGATCAGCGAGCACTTTTATTCTACGTAAACAGATATTTTGGCATCTTCCTTTGATGCTAGTAGTTTGGCAGGCGGTATGACAACACGCAGGGAACCAGGACTCTCCACCAAGGGTCGCCCACGTCATCGCGAACAAGACCTCACCTCTGACTCTCTGTAAAATGAAGGTTCAAGTATCTCTCCACTCAATTCCGAGGAGACGCTGTGCTTTATAAACTGCAGAGACGTTGGGGGCGCCTGGGTGGCTCAGGAGGTTGAGCCTCGACTCAGTATTGGCTCGGGTCACGATCTCATGGTTCCATGGGTTTGAGCCCCGAGTCGGGCTCCGAGCTGATGGTGTGGAGCCTGCTTGGGATTCTCTCTCTCTCTCTCTCTCTCTCTCTCTCTCTCTCTCCCTCTCTCTCTGCCCCTCCCCCACTCACACTGTCACACGCTGTCTCTGTCTCTCTCAAATAAACTTTAAAAAATTTTTTTAATAATAAAAAATTTTAATTTAATTACTTAAATTAAAAACTGCAGAGATGTTGCCCGTTATCACGCTTCCAATCCTTGCTTCGTGTTTCCGATGCTTATTATAGGCATTGATCAGCGAAGGGATGTTTCTGAGAAGGAAGTCTTTGCGCCAATGGCTGCGGACAGAGCTGTCTAGACAGAGGGAGAAGTTTTTGTTTTTTTAAAAAAAATGTGTGTATATATATATGCCTTTAAATCCATTTGACTGAATTGCTCATTCGGTAAGCAGACACTGAACAGACTGAGAAAATTTCGGGTGAGCTCCAGGACGGTAAAGGGGACCGCGAGCTTCACGATGGTTTATGGAGCGATCGCCGAAACCAGGTCTGTGAAGGGGCAAGTCTCCACCTTTCGAGAAGGCAGGCAGGCGAAGGGCGCCGGAACAGGCAGGATTTATGATGTTAATTAAGTTCATCAGATTCTGACTCCCAGGATAACCGCTGGCTTGGCTGCCTGCGGCAGCGAATGAGGTCTCTCCGCAGCCACGTTTCAATTGCCAAGCTTCTTAGAGCCGAGCTGTGCACCCGCGGGTCCTCGGCCCAGCTCAGCACCCTGGGGTGTTGCACGCACGCTCACACAAGCCCAAACCTTTCCTCCGCCCCGGCCCTGTCTCCTTTGTGTCCCCTGCCTCGGCTGGCCCGCCCCCCCCCCCAGGAAAGCAGCCACCCCCCACTCCCACCCCTTACCCTGCGTCCATCTCCCCCCACCCCCACGCTCCCCCCACCCACCCGCCCCAGCCATCAGGGCCGCCCCTGGTGTTCCCAGCCTGCGGGTCCTACAGACCCAGGATCAGGCTGGGGTTGGGGCGGAAATGCCAGGTGCTGTGCCCACCCCGGGGCTGTGCTGGCCTGTGTCACCCGGGAGGTTCGCTACCTCTCTCAGAAGCAGGTCACCAGCCTCAGCCTCACGGCGCT
>PITB01027831.1:0-19785 GCA_004024585.1 Paradoxurus hermaphroditus
CGGCTGCATTTTTTTCTTTTTTTTTTTTTTTAACGTTTATTTATTTTCGAGAGACAGAGCGTGAGCAGGGGAAGGGCAGAGAGAGAGAGAGAGGCAGATGCAGAATCAGAAGCAGGCTTCAGGTTCTGTGCTGTCAGCACAGAGCCCGACGCGGGGCTCGAACTCACAGACCGTGAGATCATGACCGGAGCTGAAGTCGGCCGCCTAACCGACTGAGCCACCCAGGCGCCCCATGGCTGCATTTTTTTCTGAAGGCTTCCAGAAAGGTTCTGTTTCCTTGTCCTCTCCAGCTTCCTGAGGACACATGCATGCCTTTACTTATGGTTCTCTTCCATTTTCAAACTCAGAAATAGCTGGTTGAGTCTTGCAACATCTGAATCACATCACTCTGACATTCTTCTGTATCCCTCTGTCACCTTTTAGGAACTCTTGTGATTACATTTGACCACCCAGGATAATTTATTTTATGGTCATCTATGAACAATCTTAATTCTCCCCTCCCACATAACAGAACATATTCACAGATTCTGGAGATGAGGATGAGGACATCTTTAGGGGACCATTATTCTGCCTGCCACAGTCACTAACTTCTTCCAGTTGAATCCAAGGGTTTCTTGGGTCCTAATTCTCTTCCGTCTCCTTCAGGTCCACATTGCACAGTTCTGACGGATTATTTTTGCCCCTAAACTCTGCTTTCTCGTTCTTGGAAACCTAAACATTTCTACCTCTTCTAGTTTACCTGATTTGTTCTCTGTCCACTTGTTGCTTTCACTTTCTCCTCCCCATTCCCTCATTATCAAAAGTCTCTGTCTTTGGGGTCTTATTAACAATAAAAACTTCTTCAAAGGGTAATCTGAAATCCCCGAATCTACATGTCTGGCCAAGACTTTTCATAACTTTAGCACTATTTCTAATTACCAGCTCATATTATTAACTGCTATTAACTTTAATTTCAGCATCCTCTAAGTTAATAATTATACTCCTTATGGCTTCCAACATTCCTTATATTGTCAGTGGTTTCCCTTTATTTCTTACCTGTTTTTGAAATCTTCATACCTTTTAGTTAAAAAAGGAACCACATCCTAATTCTTCATTTGAAATATCCATTTGCTTCTTATTCACTACAAAGAATTGTCACAATCCTTTTTAATCCCTTGCCTCTTCATATTAAGATATGTACAACAATTTCCTTGTGTATGTATTGTCAACTTAAAAATAATAGAGAACATTGAATATTTACTACATTCCAAATGCATTTTCTGTGAATTATCTAATTTAATCACAATAACTCCATATTCATGACAAATAAATTGAGATGTAGAGAGGTTAAATGATGTGCTCAAAATTAGTTAAGTAGAATGTGGTAGGTATTCCCAAAAGGTTGCTGTCACCATTCAGAACTCTCCAGATAAGGGCGGTCTCTTTATTTTGGACTTCTGTGTCTAAAACTATACTTACTCAAAATGCTCATTGAAGCTATTCTGAACTTGGAATGGCTTCTGACTATCCTCTTTTCCCACTGAAATCCTACCTACCTTCCCCCTTGTCTGAATAATTTTATCTTCTCTAAATTACACACATCAATTCCAAATTGGAAAGCAACCGGCACATATTGTTGCCTACTTATGTTTTAGTCATAGCTCACTGTAGTATTTCCAAGTCCATGACCAAAACCCAACAAATACAGATTAAAAAACTTCCCCATATACTATGTTTTAGAGGAGTCAAATAAAAAAATAAAACTACCGATTAATTGGCAAGTTGGGAAATGTAGAGAGAGAAGTAGTGAAGTGTTATGGGTAGAATGTGTTCTTCAAAAACTCCAATGTTGGGAGTCCTACCTCTCTCAACGTATCTCAGTATGAGACAGGGTCTTTACAGAGGTAATCAAGTTAAAAAGAGGTCATTATGGTGAATCGTAATGCAACATGATTTGTTTCTTTATAAAACGGAAAACTTTGGAGACAACCACACACACACACACACAATCAAGTTAAAAAGAGGTCATTATGGTGAATCGTAATCCAACATGATTTGTTTCTTTATAAAAAGGAAAACTTTGGAGACAACCACACACACACACACACACACACACACACACTCACACACACACACACAGAAAGAGAGAGAGAGAGAATGCCATGTAAAGATGAAGGCAGAAATTGGGGTGTTGCTTCTAGAAGCCAAGGAAACCGTAGTTGACTAGCAAACCACAGAAGCTAGGCAGGTGACACAGAAGAGATTCTCTCCCAACAGCTCTCAGAAAGAGCCACCTCTGCCAGCACCTTGATCTCCAACTGTTAGTTTCCAGAATTATGACGCAATATATTTCTGTTAAGTCCTTCAATTTATGGTACTTTGTTACAGTATCCTTAGCAAATGAATATAGGAAATAAGGGAAGAAGGTTCTGGATAATCAAGCAGTGAGCTGTCATTCTAAAAATGGTTAGAAATTTGTAGTCTACTATAAAAGAGGTAGGATGACTGCGCATGTTTTTAGTCTTCTTTAATAAAGTTACTGGTGAATAGGGGAGGGAAGGAAATTGAACAAAAGAATTGGCTTAAAGTAGCAGACCCGAAGGCTTCTTCCTTTAATTGCATTCAGGTGTTGTTAATTCTTTGTCATTTACCATGCCTATTACCCCCTCCTTTCACCACCACAGTTTTTAACCCAGTTTTTAAATTTTTGTTTAATGTTTATTTATTTTTGAGAGAGAGACAGAGCATGAGTGGGGGAGGGGCAGAGAGAGAGGGAGACACAGAACCCGAAGCAGGCTCCAGGCTCTGAGCTGTCAGCACAGAGGCCGACGTGGGGCTCAAACTCACAGACCTCGAGATCATGACCTGAGCCGAAGTCGGAGGCTCAACCGACTGAGCCACCCAGGCGCCCCACTAACCCAGTTTTTACAGATAAACCTGTATATTAAACTTTTGATGAATGTGTTACAAATTTGGCATTATGACATCAGTGGTTCTTTAAAGCGGGTGAGTTTTTCTGGTTTCTATTTTTATAGGAAAGGCCATGTGTGCACATTACATCGTTCTTTTTTTATTTTTAATAATTTATTGTCAAATTGGTTTCCATATAACACCCAGTGCTCATCCCAACAAGTGCCCTCCTCTGTGCCCGTCACCCACTCTCCCCCCTCTCACACCCCCCTCACCTCTCAGTTTGTTCTTAGTCTTTGAGAGTCTCTTCTGTTTTGTCTCCCTCCCTCTCTGTGTCTTTTTTCCTTTCCCCTCTTCCTCTCCCCCATGGTTTTCTGCTAAGTCTCTCAAAATCCACCTATGCATGGAAACATATGGTTATCTTTCTCTGACTGACTTATTTCACTTAGCATAATACTCTCCAGTTCCATCCATGTTGCTATGCATGGCCAGATTTCATTCTTATATTCTTATATTGAAATATGTGCCATGAACAAAGGAAGCTTTTGTCCTTTGTTTTTGACTTTCGATGCATTCGTAGTTTACAAAATAAATAGGAAAAAAAACCCAACTTTGCCATATGTTGCTCCAAAATTAGTTACAATATAAACTCTTTAGGCTGATACTCAAATTCTAAGTATTTCAGAGGACATGATTCAAATAATAGCTAAGCTTCACACAGCCTAGTATCTGGGCAATCCAATGATTTTAATTTCTATTACAAATATATTAATAATACATACAAAGGTGATTGTTTCCTCTGAAGTCTTCCAAGTACCCAGTAACTATTAATTAAGCAACAGTCATATAATGAGAAACAGAGTAAGTATAAAATTTAGAACTGCCTAAAATTAATGATTGGCCACGGTCAGAAATGGTAGTGGAAATTTTCCCTAGCTTTTTCATCCTTCTGATAGCCACGCAAGGCAATAACCCACCTATTACTCCTGAATATTAACAGGGAAATACTACAACTTTGCAACAGATATGCTTTTCTCTCTCCTATTCTCCTCTCTTTTACCTATCTGATTTTCCTTTTCCTTCAGCTGCCTTGTGAAACCCACTTAAAGTTAGATTCCTCTGATACTTTCCCTCTATTTGCCAAGCTCCAATCACAAAACAAAATGCTTCTCTAAAGTAGCTGTTTAAAAAAATAAAATAAATTTTTCATTATTGTTTAACTTTGCAGTAAATATTACAGCATGTTGTCTGCCAACATTTATTAACTATGTTTATCTAAATGACTTAATTACAAGGTATAAACGCTTGTAGGGCAAAGACTTTTTTTAAATTATAAAATACATTAGGCTCTCAAAAAGGTTACAAAACCCCAAAACACTCCTGTACTCACCACCCAACCTAATAAATGGCCAAAAGGCAATAGAGTGTAGTGTTTAAAAGAGATAATATATGTGAAAAACTCAGCACAGTGTCTGGCATATGGAAGCATTATTGTGTTAGATATTATAAATACCAGCACAGACCATTTACTCAAACAAAATTTCTGGATTTGTTTCATTTGTCTATTCCATAAGGAGAGACAGATTTAAACTAAATCTGATACTTAAGTGTTTTAAAATATACATTAAATTCATTTCACAATTTTTTGTGAAATGTTTTTGAAATAAGATGTCTTCTGTGCAAGGTAAATTTACCATTTAGACCATTGCTGACTTTCATTCTTAAGCTACAGTTTGTGAGTTAACTTACCCTGCTGCTTTGAAACATTTTTTAAAAAAATTTTATTATGTATGCTTTATTTTTTTAATAGTTATCACTATCTATTTATCTGTCTCTCTATTAATTTAAAATTCCATGCCCAATGTGAGGCTTGAACTCATGACCCTGAGATCAAAAGTTGCATGCTCTACTGACAGAAGCAGCCAGACACCTGAAACATTATTTTAAGTGTAACTTAATGATACTACAAATTTCTAGAGAAAATCTACCATTGTTAACTAAGTTTTTTATCTGAACTTTGCAAACCCTGTGAAACTACTTGGAAAATACTTCATGTGTTTACGTACATTTTTGGCAAGAAAAAAAAAAACTTTAGCTCTCATTAACTTTCTCAAAGAAATCTCTGTACTCCATCCTCCCAAAGCAAATGAACACTGAGCGATGATACGTAACTTTACAAGAAAACTAGATAAAAGTCTAAATAAAATAACTTTGACCTGAATTTTCCCATTATGAAGACTTTTCCCGATTAAATAAGTGTTTACCACTTAAAAGAAAACTAATTTTCCATCAAGTTCATGTTGCTACAATAAGAATAATATGGATATGGATATATTACAAAAAATAATATTATAGATTTCTGGAAAATTCTTATCCATAGGTGAAATCTTCAAAGCACAGATCCAACTTCATAGTAGGTTATGTTTAATACTTGAGAGTGCTGATGTTACAAACTCATAATTCATGACAGTAAATGAATCTGATACAACAAGCTCTTCAAGAACTACTGAGACTTGGTAAAAATTTACTATACATAGTACATTGATAGTCTGGTCATTCAGTAATATAAAAATTAAGTCTTCTAAGGGTGCCTAGGTAGCTCAGTTGGTTAAGCATCCGACTTCGGCTCAGGTCATGATCTCGTGGTTTGTGAGTTTGAGCCCTGTGTATGGCTCTGTGCTGACAGCTCAGAGCCTGGAGCCTGCTTCAGATTCTGTGTCTCCCTTTCTGTCACTCCCCCACGCACTCTCTCTCAAAAATATACTTTAAAAATTTTTTTAAAAATCCAAGTCTTCCAAAAAGTATATACATATTGAGGGGTAAAAATGAAAAAAAATCTTGCTCAAAGACAAAATAAATGGCATCTGAGATGTTATTTATTTCAAAATAAATCTTTACTTTTTAAAAAGGTATTTTTTATAAAATAAAAAGGGATCCAGATTTTCTCCTTCTGTTTAGAGTAAAAATTAACCATCAACTTTCAGTAACTAGAAAATACAAATAAGGGAAATTTTGGTGAGTTACATAACACAATGTTTCAGTTAGTTGTGGAGTAGTAACCTGGGCTTGCCGACAGAGAAAATAAGATATAATTCCTCTTAATTCTCAGCACACATCTACTATCCTTTGCCACAGGAGGAAATAAGATTATGGTGTCAGAACTTCAGAAATTCACCTGATGAAACTGTCCTTACATTACTACTTGTTTATATTTAGGAAATAATAAAAGTAAAACAGAAAAAATGAAATTGAAGTTCCAAATATAAAACATACCCATATGAAACATGGTCATAACGATCAGTATAGACGTTCAAATTCCACATGTTCTCCTCACTCTGATTTCTTTGTGGTAAAGCGGAACCAGACTATTCTAATTCTCTGGTTTCTGCTACTGAAGGTAAGATCCATAGGGAAGGTCTCGTCTGCTCTCTTCAACCCTGTATAAGCTGTGCCTTGCACAGTGCCTGACATAGGGGAGACGCTTAATAATACCTGTGTCAGGAAGAAAAAAGAAACACAAAAGAAAGCCAGTGGTCTCGGGCATTGAATGGGAGGAAGGAGTGGGGAACAAAAAGCAGAATAAAAGGGAAATTATGCTTGTAAAAACTCATTCACGACGTCATATCAGAAGAAATTTAAGTAGAATACTGACATCATTTTTATTCAATATTTATTTCTACATGTAAAGGCTTCTCTAAGCCTTAAATTCCAAAATAATTTGTAATAATTTAAAAGCAGGTTTGAAGAATAATTTTTGAAACCTAATTAACTTGCCACTGTATACTCTGTATGTTAGCCAACTGGACAATAAATGAGGTTTTAAAAAAAGATAACTAAGGGGCGCCTGGGTGGCTCAGTCGGTTGGGCAGCCGACTTCAGCTCAGGTCATGATCTCATGGTTCGTGAGTTTGAGCCCCGCATCGGGCTCTATGCTGACGGCTCAGAGCCTGGAGCCTGCTTCGGATTCTGTGTATCCCTCTCTCTCTCCCCTTCCCTTGCTCACACTCTGTCTCTATGTCTCTCAAAAATAAACAAATAAAAAAAAATAAAAACGTTTAAAAAAATGTTAAAAAAAAGATAATTAACTTGCTAATATTAAAAAAATACTTAGAAAAGGTTTACATAATGAACTCATTTGGGTAAAAAGATAAAGGAATAAAAAGTTCTGCCAGAATACAAGAAACTATTAACAGTGGTTTTCTCTGGGAACGACTGGAGGTCCCAAAACAGAAAATGGTAATTTTTCTTTTTTCCTTTATATGCTTTTGCACTGTTTAAATTTTGTTTTCTTACAATGAACATATATTTTATAATAAAACTCTCATTAAGAGAAAATATCCAATTTGAATTTTTGAAACTAAGACAGAAACTTAGAAATTTTATTCACTTTAGAATATACTGATGATGGATAATATTGTTTAAAGTTCACACTTCCTATTACTTCTCTTTACTAAAATATGAGAATAGACAACAAAACAGATTTGCGTACAACAAAAAGAGACATACACCAGTCTGATCCAAAGCAGGAAAATATACTTAAGAATGAAAAATTTCTAAAAGGGGAAGCTGCAAACACCTACCTGCTAGTTTCTGTTAAATATTACCAGTAATCTTTATTTTGACTGTACATATTTTGAAATTCAGGGTTTTGAGGTTTTCCAAAAAAGAGAACTATTATATACTTAGTAGAATCAGGTACAGGGCAGATTCAAAAACAAACAAAACCTAGTTGCTCATTCTAATAATATTCTAAGGAAAAAAAATACATATAATTTCTCTCTATATATTAAATAAATGATCTCACTAGAAACATCATAAATACAGGAATATCAGACGATTTAATTTTAGGTGAATTGACCATAAAATTACAAATTGTCATTTTTAGCTCTCACTTTTTTACTCTCAATGCACTTAACTACAAAACATGAAAGTATGGTTCTTGAATGATGGCATATATATCAGAAGGTTAATAATAACGAACCTAAAAAAAAACAGGTCTGTGGAAAAGCTTTGAAATGAACACAATTTCGGTATTTATTTATTTATTTTACATATTTATGTTTATTTGAGAGAGAGTGTGTGTGTGTGTACGCATGTGCATGAGCAAGGGAGGAAGAGAGAGAGTGAGAGAGAGAATCCCAAGCAGGCTCCATGCTGTCAGTGCAGAGCCTGACACGGGGCTCAATTTCACAAACCGTGAGATCATGACCTGAGCCTAAACCAAGAGTCAGACGCTTAACTGAATAAGCCACCCAGGCGCCCCTTGATATCATTTTAAATAGATTTAAATTATATTTATCTGGGACTAGTAACAGCATTCTTCGGTGGTGGCTCATTATAAGATATTGTATTGGAAATCTGTAAATTAAGCAGCTGATTCTTATGATATGCACCATTTTCCTGGTTGGCGTGTTCATCCAGAGATTTTCTTATATAGTTCTTTAATTCTTCAATTCCTTCTCCCGTAACTGCAGAGACGGGGATGATATGTTGGAACTCCACAGTCCTCTCTGGAATCATATTTTTCTCAAATAAATGTAGAAAATCTGAAACAAAGAACTCAAAACTAAGCTGATTTTCATGATCTTTGAAAAGAAGTTAAAACTATATTAGAGGTTTGATTTATGAATCAAGGAACCAAAATCTTAGCATTTTTAATTTTTTTCCTTCCTACATTAATAAGCTCTCAGAAACATTTCTTTTTACAAATGACACTGGTAAGATTCTTGGCACATGATAGGTGCTTATTAACAAATATTTGTTGGATGAATATATTTTTAACCAAATTAAGCATAAATAAAAGATAAATCATATACGATTTACTTACAGAAGCAGTAAATTTGGTTCTCTTGGAGGGTTCAATAAAGTCAGACAACATAGGTCTGAAAGATATTATATATAAAAATAACATCATTCACACGTTGGGACATTCTAGCTTGCCTCAGTAAATAGGTGGCCTTTAGCTTCCCTCAACTACAAGCTTATTATCACTGGTGGTAAGAGCCATATTAAAACTGAAAAGAGTGTGGGGACAGTTCAAGGGGAAATGATTTCAGATGAATCTGGTCTATCACCCCAAAGGGCCTGACAACTTTATATTACTTTTTCCTCTTCCCTGCCTCCAAGACAATGGGAGGGAGAAAGAAAGATGCTAACTCAGGAATTATCACTGAAGGAAATATGTTTTATGACAGTCCAAAATAGGCACAAACTCTTCAGTTACCTTCCCTTCTGATACCTACCCTGATAACTTCCTTTTCTATAAGACCAATTAGCAAGCGGATTTAATGACTTTTGATGACTTAATAAACCAAGTGACATTTAGGAATAAAGACTACTGAGTAGTTCCAGGGGTATTTATATCCTAAGAATAATTTATTAACTTAAGGACAGCTCCAATACATAAATGACACAGTGGAAAGATTTTTTAGAGGAGAGGTAGGATCTTCTGGTGCTGTCTGCTAGTCCTGGTACACTAGAATTTATTTTCCCCAATTTTTATCCCAAGGATAAAAATAGAGTAATACCATTTACAAACATTTTAGCCACCTTCCATCCACCCTACATTTCCTCATTTGCGAAAAGGCCCTCTACGAGATTCAGGAAAGTGAAAGCATCATCACTGTAGGATAGGAAGTGTTCTGCAAAGGTCAATATTCAACTATAGAGAGTCTCTGTAAGTTCCTTATACACGAAGTGATCCATTTAGCAACAAACTTCAAACAAATAAATCCTTTTGCAGTAATAGCATCTATTATTCTATGTAACACATATACAGGTATTCAGGTTCTTTTTAGAAGATTAGTACCCTTCAGAGACCTATAGAGCTAGCATTGCAAAGACACATACCTCTTTAGAACTACCTGTTCTGGTTTCAAATTTATGTTGAAGTTCTAGAACTTATGAAGTATATTAAAGAAAAAGAATTTACAGATAGATGTTGACTTTTTCCTCTTCTGATCCAAATCCCATTAATTCTTTAAGGGCCCAGTTTAAGTTTTACATCTTAATGAAGCCTGACCTTTTCTTTCGTCTCTTCTAACTTACTGCCCATATCACAATTCTGAAACTTGATTATTATGTTACAGTGTTATTTAAAGTTCCATATACTATGCATTCTTTCTTCAGACATACTTTTTTTAAGAGTAGAAACTGTCAGTTTTCTTCTCCATTGATTATACCATTTAGCAGTCTCTGCACCCAATAGGTAATCATTAAATTGGCACTAAATGAACAAATATATTTACCTTTAGGATTCTGGAGTTGATTCATCAGTATTTGGAACTTATTCTGGGCATCTGGCAAGTCCATTTTATTAACTGCCAGGAGTGCAGGTTTTGTCTGAAGTTCCTCTTTGTACAACTCCAACTCCTTTAAATAAAAAAAGAAAAACCAAATAATTATATTAAAATATCTGTATAGATATCCATTTGGTAATACCTTTCCTTACTTTGTAGGCCTGGGTAATCTATAGTCCACTCACATTACTGAAATGCAGTAAACCCCAATAACCACAAACTAAGTGACAAAACTCATAAAATGCTTACTGGTTAGGTCATGTGTCAATATATTTTAATTCAAATAAATCAAATGAATTTAACATATTTAAATTCAAATTGAATTTAATTCAAATATTTTAATTCAAAATCACAGTTGTGATTTTGTGCCAGGGGCCAAATACAGATATCTAGACATCTATTAAGCACACTGATGAAATTCAGAAGTAAATAATGACAATTTAATGTTATACTTGTATTATTCTTGGAAAAAGTAAGTGTGCTTAGGAGTAAATCTTCATAACCATGAATTAGACAATGATTTCTTAGCTATGACACCAATGCATAAGCAAAAGAAAAAACAAACAAAACTTGATTAAAATATAAAATTCTGTGTATCAAAAAATATCATAAAGAAAATGAAGACAAGTGATGGACTATGGGTTGGGGTGCTTGCATGGCTCAGTTGGTTAAGTGTCTGTCTCTTGGTTTTGGCTCAGGTCATGACCTCAAAGTTCATGAGTTCAAGCCCTGTCTCAGGCTCTGTGTTGACGATGCAAAGCCTGCTGGGGATTCTCTCTGTCTCCTTCTTTCCCTGCCCCTCCCCTGCTTGTGCTCGCTCTCGGGCACTCTCTGTCTCAAAATAAATAAATAAAAACTTAAAAAAAAAAGTGGAGAAAACTGACAGAATGGGAGAAAATATTTGCAAATCATGTATCTGGTAAGGGACTTGCATCCAAAATATAAAGAACTCTTACAACTCAACAATAAAAAGACAAGTAACCCAATGAAAAGTTGGGTAAATCTGAATAGACATTTCTCCAAAGATATACAAATGGTCAATAGCACATGAAAAGATGTTCAACATCTTGTAGGATATCAACATCATTAGTTATTAGAGAAATGTAGATCAAAACCATAACTTTTTTTGGTGGATCACATCCACTAAGATAACTAAAATAAAAAAGACAGACAATAACAAATGTTGGCATTCACGTGGAAAATTGGAATGCCTCACATACATCGCTACTGTGATTATCAAATAGTATGATGGTGCAGCCACTCTGTAGAAGTCTGGCAGTTCCTCAAAGTGTTAAATGTTGATTTCCCATATTATCTAGCAACTCTACTCCTAGGCATATACCCAAGAGAAACAAAAATGTGTCCATACAATAACTTATATTCAAATATTCACAGAAACATTATTCATAATAGACAAAAAGTGACAGGGATATAAGATATAAAAAGCCCTGGGGGCACCTAGGTGGCTCAGTCAGTCAAGCGGCTGACTTCGGCTCAGGTCATGATCTCACGGTCTGTGAGTTCAAGCCCTGCGTCAGGCTCTGTGCTGATGGCTCAGAGCCTGGAGCCTGCTTCAGATTCTGTGTCTCCCTCTCTCTCTGCCCTTCCCCCACTCATACTCTGTCTCTATGTCTCTCAAAAATAAATAAACGTTAAACAAAATAAAAAAAAAATTTATATATTAAAAAAAAAAGATATAAAAAGCCCTGGAGGTAAGAGACATCATGCTGTGTTAGAGAGAAATCATATGGCTGATAATAGAAAGTAAGGCAGGAAGGGCAGAGATAAACTGCTAGGTAGGAGCCAACCCTTGTCAGACCTCAAAAACCATGTCCAGGGTAAGACTTTAACCTAACAGCAGTGGGGGACCATTGAAGCGTTTTAAACAAGGAACAAACATCAGCTTGGTAACTTCACAATGATCACTCCAGCTGCCAAATAAGAAATGGACTAGAGAATGGTATTATGATACCATTGTATGGTGACAGATGGAGGCTCCACCTGTGAGCACAGCATAACGTACAGAGCTGTTGAATCACTATGTTGTACACCTGAAAATAATATAACTTTGTGCTCAACGAAATTTCAATTAAAAAAAAATGGATTGGAGAGAAGTGAGACTGGAAACATGGAGACAACACAGAAGACTTAAAGCCTTCTAGTGAGGGGGGTTGATTATAACAATGTGGACGAAGATAAGTAGATTAATTTTAGGATATAGAACTGACAAGGCTTAATGCAGGTGGTGAGAAAGATAGAATCAAGACCAACACCCAGGTTTCTGGTTTACATGCCCAATAAAGTTCTCGGGGAGGACAAAGAGCTAAAAAAAAAAAAAAGTTCAGTTTTGTACAATATTAAGTTTGAGAACCTAATGGGACATCTAATCAAAGATATACATTAGCAGCTGGTCTAAAGCACAACCAAAAGGTCTAAGTATCAAAAACAGATTTGACAGTCATCAGTATACTAACTGTAACCGAATGCACTTAAACGATGAACAGGAAAGAGCATAAAAAATAAACCAAGAAATAGTTTAAAAAGTAGGAATATAAGTTCAAGCAAGACAGAGTCTGAGAAGTATGTAACAGGGATTTGGAATCAAGGAAGACTTTTTTGGTTTTAACAGTTTGAAGGGTGGGTTAATACAGAAGAACTGGAGAAAACAAGTTTAGATAATTCTTTGACATCAAAGCTTCGAAAAGTAGAGGTGGAATATATGTTTATTCTAATTATCTGTTATTTAATACAGTCCTATATGCCTATGTATTAGATCAAATGCAGAACACAGTAAAACAGAAAACCTACTTTTGTAAGCAGTATTATGGTTTCAAAGGCAGTTCTGTATTGAGTTTGGGAAGAAAGCTGAAATCCAGAAATATCAACCTAAAAAAAGATGGAAAGAGACAGTCTTTAACATAAAAACAGTTTTAAATTTTTATGTTTAACTTTCTCAAGTTAAAAACAATTTCTCAATATACACTATTGGTAATTTAGTAATTCAAAGTAAGTAAAAGAAACTGTGGTGTTAAGATAGCTATAATTCGGGGCGCCAGGGTGGCTCAGTCAGTTGAGCCTCTGACTTCGGCCCAGGTCATGATCTCATGGTTCACGAGTTCGAGCCCCACATCGGGCTCTGTGCTGACAGCTCCAAGCCTGGAGCCTGCTTCAGATTCTGTGTCTCCCTCTCTTTCTACCCCTCCCTCGCTCACGCTACGTCTCTATCTCTCAAAAATAAAATAAACATTTAAAAAAAAAGATAGGTATAATTACTCTGATAAAATTATAATCATTAATGAAATGAGAAACTAGTATAGATAAGGCAATTTGTATGTACTTACATAGACAATCTAATATATAACTTTAGCATCATCAATGAAGTAGGAAAGAGATACTATATAGCATAGCAGAATGTTGACAATCTTAAGGAATCAAACCTTGACAAGTATGGCCAAACATACATCTGATATAGTAAAGTCAATTCCACCCCTATAATATAAATGAATTATTTCCTGTATTTGACCCCCATTTAAACACTTACTAGAGTAACATATGATACTACTTTATCTATAAAACTTATTGTCCTAAACAATTTCTAGGAAAACTAAGCTCATTGATTTTCACATTCATTTGAATATTACATTGGTATGCATATGACTTACAACAAAAAGTAGGTGTCTAGTTCTTTCTACATGCTTGAGGAACTTGTGGCCCATTCCTTTGTTCATATGTGCTCCTTCTATTAAACCAGGAAGATCAGCTACTGATATCTAATACAAAGTTAAATGATTTGATAAAAAAGAAAACAATTACATCCACAAGTTTTCATATTTCAAATATAAATAGTTCCTAATTGTGATTACCACTGCATCTTTATAGAACCAAGATACCTTTTTAACAAAATAAATGTACTAAGAATCAAAATACTTTGTTATCAGAAATTAGAGTCCCATTTTTACTTATTAATCTAAAAATCTAAGAAATCTAGGGATTAGCTTAACATTTATTAATAACATAAATCTTTTTTAGAATTCCATTGATTATATTGTTCACTTTGAACCCATCACAGAATTTCAACTTTCTGAATTCTTAAAAGTATATAAGGATATTAATTCAGCATTTACTTAGTACAGCTCTGTTGTTTCAAGTTTTAAATTCCGTATATAATTGATTATTTGGCACCATTGTTCCTTTTCTGTTCATGTTCTACAGAGAGGACTAGTGAAGATTCTTGATAAGTAAAGGATATAATGTTCCTTAAACTGCTTTTTGAAGTGTTAACCATTAATCTACATTTGTGGTTTTCAAACCTCACTGCACATTATAAACACCAAGGGGGGCGCCTGGGTGGCTCAGTCAGTTAAGTGTCCGACTTCAGCTCAGGTCATGATCTCACAGTCTGTGAGTTTGAGCCCCGCGTCGGGCTCTATGCTGACAGCTCAGAGCCTGGAGCCTGCTTCGGATTCTGTGTCTCCCTCTCTCTCTCTGACCCTCCCCCACTCATGCTTTGTCTCTCCTGCTCTCAAAAATGAATAAAAACATAAAAAATATATATATAAACACCAAGGGATCTCTTACAAAGTAGACATGCCCATGCTCTACCCCTAAGGAATTTGGTTTCAAATCTCTGGGGCCCAGACTTCATTTATCATTGTTCTCCCAAAGTCGCCCAGTTAATTCTGATGTGCAGTAAGGGATGAGAAGCACTGCTCTACACATACTGCCCATGTGGATAGGATTTCAGAATTTTAAAAGAAATTGTGGCTATATGACAAAGCAGTCACCAAGACAAAATACAACAGAGGTCTCATGTCCTAAATTTTTTTTTCATGTCCTGAAATTTTGTTTGGAGGTTCTCCACTGAGAATTTTGCTATTGAGAATTAGGGTTCCCTTAAAATTTACAATGTACTCTTTCCCTCTAAATATTGTTCTCCACATTCACATTATCCCATGTTTATAATTTTATTATTTAATATTCTATATAATTGTTGGAAGCTTTTTATTTTTTACTGTTATATCACTATTAAAAATAAATATAAATCTTTTATGTCTTTTAATTATATCAATGGATTATATGAAAGTACACAGATGTATCATCACCTTAAATCCATACTTCACATTAGGGTTCACTCTTGGTGTTGTACATTGTATGGGCTTTGACAAATGTATTTTAACATGTACCCACCAGCATAGTCTCATACACAATAGTCTCACTGCCCTACAAATCTGTGCTCTTCTATTCATTCTTTCTTTCCCTTTAATTCTTGGTAACAACTGATCTTTTCGCTATATCCATAGTTTTCTCTTTTACCAGAATGTCACATAGTTAGAATCATACTGTATGCAGTCTTTCCAGATTGGCTTCCTTCAGTTAGTAATATGCATTCAAGGTTCGTCCATGTCTTTCCATAACTGGATATCTCAATTCTTTTTAACGTTAAATACTATTTCATTATTACCACAATTTATTTATCCATTCACCTGCTGAAGGACATCATGGCTACTTCCAAGTTTTGGCACTTATGAACAAGACTACTACAAACATCCATGTGCAGGTTTTTGTGTGTATGTAAGTTTTCAATTCATTTGGGTAAATACCAAGGAGCACAATTGTTGATCATACATTATATATTTTTAAAATTTTGTTACTCCCATTTTTTATTTATTTTCCTCTAATTTTTCAAACTATCTATAGTTCTTCCTTATCAAGGAAAAATAACTTTTGATAACTAGATCAGAATCCTATTAAATTAAAACAATTTTTTTAGAAAGAGAAAGTTGGAATAAAATCAATTCCATGAACTTTAGAAAATGTTTTTATGAAACAAAAATCGATAATCAAATATGGCAGTAAAATATGGACTTGTAATGGGAACAAAGAGAGATCAAAGAGATAAAGAAGATAGGATGCTGTAATGATAAACTGGACCTAAACTTTGGAAGGAGAAAACGTTATACTCTTTTTTTAATTTAATGTTTGTTTATTTTTGAGAAAGAGAGAGACAGAGGGTGAGCAGGGGAGGGGCAGTGAGAGAGGGAGACACAGAATCCAAAGCAGGCTCCAGGTTCCGAGCTGTCAGCGCAGAGCCCAATGCACGGCTCAAACTCACAACCCATGAGATCATGACCTGAGCCAAAGTCAGATGCTTAACCGACTGAGCCACCCAGGCGCCCCAAGAAGTTATATTCTTATACAATATTTACTATGATTGTACTCAACAGAATTGATTTGATCATGGTTTCATTCACCAAAAACAAAATCCTAATACTTTTTTCCCTCCTAACACCACAGAAACAACAAAATATTACAAAGTCCAAGTACTAAAAGCAAGTACTTTCCCGTCTAATCAATTGTCTAACTTTAAAAATACTCACCTGTCTGAAATCATTATACACAATCTTTCCAAGTTCAGGCTTTAATGTTGTAACTAAAAGAAAAAACAATAAATTAAAACTAGAATAAAGGTTGGTGCTCTCAAATGTCTTAGTCTCATGTATAAAATAAATAATATTTTTTGTGAACAATTTAATCAGATATGTTCTCTTTTGTTGGAATGGAAAATATAATGTGCATAGGGATAGATCTAACATAGTAAGTGGGCTTCAAAGTTCTTTCATTGTACTTTAAGGATTGTGGTAAAGGTGGTGGGTAGAGCAGAATTTGGGCTTCTATCACTAGATCTGTGGGTGAAACTTACCTAGTCCTTTTCTCATTCAGTTATCCTTAAGCCTCATCAGTTCTAAAACTAGCCTTTTTCCTACAACTCTGAGCTTTTCTTTCTCTTTCCTTCTCAAGAGTCCCTGTATCATAACAATAAATACTGGTCACATAATTTATAGCAATTAGTCCAAAACAAACTCTACCTCCTCAGAGTCTAATTTTAGAATGGCTTAATTTTATCTTCCAGGTTAATGTATGTTTCTATATCTTTTTGATTAATGACGGCAGAGATTCTGTCACATTCATTCATTACTTAGTCTAAACCTCCATTATATTTCATCCAGCTACTGCAATAGCCAATTTTTCCCAGACCCATTTATGACCTATACCAATCCATTCTCTGTATTATATGCAGAGAGATCTTTTTGAAAAGTAAATCTAATCATTTTATCCTTTGATTATAAGGCTATAGATATAAAGATCAAATACAGCCTACCCAGTGTATGTGATATGGTCTCTACCTACATCTCCAGCCTTATTCCCTCTTTCTCTTACTACATGTTCTCCAGACACACAAATCTCCCTGCTACCACAGAGTTTTTCTGTACATGCTATTTCCTCTGGTTGAAACACCTTTCACATCTACTGTTCTGTCACTGATTAACTCATGTATTCTTTACACCTCAGCCCTGGCATCACACTTTCCCAAAGAAGTTTAAAGCAGCCACCCACTCTTTCATAGAATCATATTATATTCCCTCACAGTCATGTGTGATATATGTGCCTTCCCCTACTAGTCTGTAAGCTCAGTAAGAGTCAGAACAGTATCTGTTTCTGTTTACCAAACTTTTGTAACTCCGATACCTATTGTAATTCACAGAAATAAATACTTGCTAAATGAATGAAAGAACAGTGCTTAAAAAAAATATAGATGCTCATAAAATCATAATTAAATAAATGATTATGCAACAGAGAAATATATGCAGCAAAGCAAGTATCTAACAAGTACTAGGAACTTTGCTGAGGGCTACAGAGTTTTCAAGGATTAATGGGAAATGCATGTATTCTACCAGACAAGAGTTTTCAAACTAAAGCGACATAGTTGTCATTTTATTCATACTCAAAGAAAAGTCGGTCTTTAAAAATTTACCTACACACATTAAAATACACAACAAATTATACTTACATGCATAATCTGCAATTGCAGGTTTCGCATGAGAAACCTGACTTAGCAAAGAGGATTTTCCTGCATTTGGGAATCTGAAATGGAAAAACAAAATAATGTATTAAAGCAAATATTAGTATTATTAATACTTGCTTATCTCTGAATTTCTAACATCTCGGAAGTACATTTCTTGGATATTTCTGGGAATAAAAGTAGAATATAAATTAAAAATAATCCTGAAAAACTTGAAGAACAAAATATACATATGAAAAAAGTAAAGACAAATTCATGCTGGACCCTAGAGATGTCTTAGTATCTCTGAGAGTAAATAATTCAATTATCTTTTAAAAACCTGCAAATCATAGGAAAACAAAAAGCTAATAAAAATACCTACAATCCACTAATTCCAGCCAAATAATGACAAAATATTGCTTATAATAAACCAATATATACTTTCTTTATAACATTTTATACAGACATTTCCAAATACATACAAAAGTGGAGAGAAGTAATGAATTCCATTTAGCCATCACCTAGTTTCCACAAATAACAACGCATTCCCAAAACTTTTTTAAAGCTGGTTTGTTTGAACCCAGCTTTGAACCCAGAGATCCACACAAGGTCCGTACATTACAACTGGCTGATATGTCCCTTAAATTTCTTTTGTTAAAGATTCTTCCTCTATCTTGTTTCCCCTCTGCAATTTTATTTTTAAGGAAACTGGGTCATTCGTCCTATAGGAGCATTTCTTTCCCATAGTCTGGATTTTTTTTTTTTTGCTGGCACCCCCATGATGTCCTTTAGCATGCTCCTTTTGCCCCAGATTTTCTATAAATTGTTAGTTTGATATAAAGCCTTGATCGGGTTTAGTTTTGATATTTTTTTTCCCCAAAGACTACTTTCATAGTTGGTTGGCCTGCTTTTTAAACTGAATAATATATGGTGAACACCTTTCAAGGATGTGCTGTAATTTACTGAACTAATTTCCCATTGCTAGGCATTTAGGTTATCTCTTTTTATTATTACAAATAACATGCAAAAACAACATATACACAGCTAGAAAGAAATATATCAACAGTAACAGTCACCTGCATGTGCTAGAATTAATAGACAATCATTTTTTTGGCAAATTTTCTTTCAGCATTTATTTATCTATTCATTATTATCTAATTTTTCTCTTAAAACTTTAAATACTACCGTTATTTTCATTAAACTTTTACACACACCTTTAACCTCTTTCTTGAGATACATTTCTTGATGAGAAAATACTGAATTAAAATAGCTGCTTATTGTAGGGGCATCTGGGTGCTCAGTCAGTTAAAAGTCCAACTCTTCACTCATCATCAGGGAAACACAAATCAAAACCACACTGAGATACCACCTTACACCGGTTCGAGTGGCTAAAATGAAGAAATCAGGAAACTATAGATGCTGGCGGGGATGTGGAGAAGCAGGCACCCTCCTACACTGTTGGTGGGAATGCAAACTGGTGCAGTCGCTCTGGAAAATGGTGTGGAGGTTCCTCAAAAAAATGAAAATAGAGCTACCCTATGACCCAGCAATAGCACTGTTAGGAATCTACCCAAGAGACACAGGAATGCTGATGCATAGGGGTACGTGTACCCCAATGTTCATAGCAGCACTTTCGACAATAGCCAAATCATGGAAGCAGACCAAGTGCCCATCAACTGACGAATGGATAAAGAAGTTGTGGCACATATATACAATGGACTACTACATGGCAATGAGAAAAAATGAAATCTGGCCATG
>PITB01027832.1:0-19755 GCA_004024585.1 Paradoxurus hermaphroditus
CACTCACGCGAGACCGCACTCACGTGACATCCACACTCACACGGTCCCTGAGTGGAGCAAAGGGCAGGCGGGCTCTCCGTCCTGCAGCAGAGCGTCCCCCCAGCCGAGGGACGGGCCCAGCAGGCCAGCAAGGACCGGGGCTTGGCCCGGCCGCCGCCCACCGGCTGGCGCCCGAGGGACTGAGTTTGCACGGCCAGCTGTCTCCTGGGCGACTCTGTTGGTCTGCGGACGGCAAGGCCACGATGTAGACGGCGGTCACCCGGTAAGTGCGCGAACCTGGCCGTGACCCCTGTATTTTCAGTCTCGCTCAGCGCAGGTGGAAGCGGTAGAATCAGGCAAGTCAGCCCTCCTGGCCGTGGTCGCCTCATTACCGGGAAAGCAAACTGCGCGCAGTAGCAGGTGCGTCTGCGGGCGTTACCTCTCCGGCTCCCGCGACGGAGAACGCGCAGGAGCGTGCGCGCGAGTCCTCGCGGAGCTCCGGTTCTCAAAGGAAAGGGGGGACAGGAGCAATACAGGTTCCGGGGAGAGTCCAGGAGGAGGCGACCCTGGGCTGGGTCGTGTGGACGTGCAGACAGCACAGTCACGTGGCGGAAGGTTTCCTAATCGGGGAGGACGGAAGCGCAAAGGCCCTGTGGTGTGAGCAGACACGCCGCGTGTGGGAGAGCCCCGCGTTTCGGGCGGTGGGCGGGAGGGGGGAGGGTGGGTCCCCGGTGGCGGTTCTCGGTCTCGGCTGCAGTCCCCTCCGGTCGTTTGTGAAGACGGTGGTTCCGGCGAGCAGCCGGGGTGGGGACTCCGGGTCACAGGCGGAGGCCCGCCCCCGGGAGGGGTCCAGGGGGCCGCGGGAGCCGACGGAGGCCCGGCGTCGGTTCGCGCGGAGAATCCGCTCCGGATCGCAGGGCGCGGGGCGGGGGGCTCAGCGGTCGGGCGTCCGACTTGGGCTCGGCCGCGATCTCGCCGAGGTCCGTGGGTTCGCGCCCGCGTCGGGCTCTGCGCCGGCGGCTCGGGATCCTCTCCCCCCGCGTCTCTGCCCTTCTCCCGCTCGCGCTCACCCTCCCTCCCCCGAGAGCAAACACGCCGAGGGAAGCGGATTTGGGTTCGGGCGCCGCGTGCTGCCGGGTCTTCCCGCCGTGTGTCGCGGCCTCGTGTCCGCGCCTGCGCTTCCGCAGCTGGAACGGGCGGTGGTACGCGCCTCTCCCGGGCGGAGGCGGCTGAAGTCGGGACTCGGGCCGCGGCTGGCGCTCGGCAGCCTTCGGGGACGCGCCTCCGCCTCCGCCGAGGGCGCGGCCGGGAGCCGGGGGCCTGACTGCACGGCGCGAGGCGCTCCCGGGGGAGAGTCCCGGCGGGGGCTGGGGGTGTCCTGGAGCTCCGCTCGCGGCCCCGCGGCGGCCCGGCTCCCCGTGTAGGCGCGGCCCGCGTGTGTGTCCCCGTGCGGCGCCGGCGCCCAGCCTGCGCCAGCCCGTGTCAGCCGCCCCCGCCGCCGCAGGAAGCGTCTGCTTTTCCTTGTCGTCACGCACTGCGCGTTGCAAGCAGCGTCCACGACAGAATTGTCCCGCCCCAGTTCTGTCCGCGTCCTCAGGGGTGCGAGAGCGTCGCACGTGCTCGTTCCTCCCGCTTCCGCCGCCGTGCTGCTCCGGGTTAGCCTGGGGACCTCCCTCCCGGGCGGACCCTGGGGGTGGGTGTCACTGTGCCGATGCCCCTTCGGAGCAGGGAGGAAGGGGGTGGGGGCGGAGAGGGGGTGACGGCTGCAAGGAGAGGTCCGCTTAACGTGCCCGGGGACGGGGACGCTGGGGGCAGTAGGACTTGGCGCCACCGCTTCCTCCCCGAGAAGGCCGCCTGCTGGGTAACGGGACCCGGCAGGAAGACGCGTGGGCGGTGACCGCGCGCGGACGCGGAGTGCGGACCGGAGGAGGGCGCCCGGGGTTTATGTCCCGCCGCCGCCGACTGGACAGTGGGGAGCACCTTCTCGAGGACCCACGGCGGTTCCCGCGAACCAGCGCTGAGCGCCTGTGCGCCGATGGCCGGTCAGCGCAGCCCAGAGGGAGGAGGGACCTGAGGACTTGAAGTTTCAGGGGCACCCGGCGGCTCGTCAGCTAAGCGGCCGACTTCAGCTCAGGTCATGATCTCGGGGTTCCTGAGTCCGAGCCCCGAGTCAGGCTCTGTGCTGACCGCTCGGAGCCTGCAGCCTGCTTCCGATTCTGTGTCTCTCTCTCTCTGTAAAAAAATTTCTCCTTAATCACTGCTTTCACTGCATCCCCCAATTTTTGATAAGTTGTGTTTAATTTTTTCTAGTTCAGAATATTTTAAAATTTCTTTTGAGGTTTCTTCTGTGACCCATGTGTTACTCAGAAGTATGCTGTCTCTTCTGCACGTATTCTGGGACTTTTCAAAATACCGATTTCTAGCTCACTTCCACTGTGGTCTGAGAGCAGGACTGCACGATTTGTCTTCTTTCAGATTTGTGAAGGCGAGTTTGATTGTTTTTTATTTGAGTGAAGACGACACACCGTGTTACATTAGTCGAGGCGCACGACAGGTGATTCGACAAGTTTGTACATCACGCTGTGACGTTTGTGACAACACGGGTGGACCGCGAGTGTGTTGTGCTAAGTGAAGTAAGTCAGTCGGGACAGACAAACACAGCACGATGCCACTCACACGTGGGGTTTAACGTGTGCTGTCTGGTCCAGAACGCGTTTGGTGAACCTTCCTGTGAACTCGGGGGAAAACGTGCATCCTGCTGCTGTTGCCTGACGTAGTCTCTGGACGTCAAGTGCGTTCGTTCCGTTGACGGCGTGGTGGATGCCACTCTGTCCTTATGTTTTCTTCCTTCCGGGTTTGTCCATTTCCGGGGGAGGGACGGCGAGCCCCCGGCGGTGCCAGCGGATTCAGCTACTTCTCCTTGATAGTCTCTCAGCTTCGCTCAGGAAGACCCCGATCTCTGTCGTCAGGTGCGTGCACCCTAAGGCTTGTCATACCTCCTTGGAGACGTGCCTCCTTCATCCCCCTGTAGCGCCTTTCTAGATCTCCGGCAGCGTCTCGACGTCGAAGTCTGCTCCGCGCTCGGTTGACCCAGCTGCCCTCGCTTTCTGTTGGTTAGCGCCGAGGTAGCGTGTGCCTTCCGTGCATTTGCCTTCAGCCGACCTGCGTCTCCGTGCAGAGCGGGATTCTCGTGGAGAACGCAGAGCCGGGTCCTGCCGTTTGATCCGCTCGGACGGTCTGTTTTCACTTGGGGCGCGTAGACCGTGGCGTTCGGAGTGCCAACTATCGATACGTTCCTTCGTCCTAATGCCGCGATCTGCCCGAATGTTCAGGGATTCTGAGTTTCCGCGTGTGGGGCCCTGAGGACGGAGGGAACGGACCTGCCATCGCTGAGTTGTCAGCTGTTAAAAACTATGCGGATCCTCTTCAAATCTTTTACCTTCAGAAACAGAGGACAAAACCTAGTTTTTAGCAGTAGTTTGGCCTGTCAGGTGTCCACTTACTCAGGAGGGGTGGGGCTGGGGAGTTACAGCCACAGGCGGATTTTCGTAAGGTCCCCCCGCCCCCCGCGGGCTGGACGACGGCTCTTCCCGGCCCCGGCGGGGTCTCCGCGCTGACTGGGGCGCCGCGGCCGCGTGCGTGTCAGGCGTCAGCGGGCGATGCCCTCGCTCGCCCACGGAGCGCGGGCCCTGGAAGGCCGCGGGGGCCCTGCGTTCCGGGCTCTGAGGCCTCGCCCCTTCCCGGCGGCGTGCAGCGCTCCCCCTTCTGACCGTCCGTGGGGGGAGGTGGTGGTTCTCACGGCAGAGTTCTACTTTTAGTATAACTCACTGTCGGGTTGGCTACCGTGCAGGGCGCACAGCGTGCTCCTGGCGTCGGGAGCGGATTCCCGTGACTCATCGCGCACGACACCCAGGGGTCATCCCCGCAGGTGCCCCCTCCGTGCCCGTCACCCGCCTTCCCCTCCCCCCACGCCCCATCAGCCCTCTGTATTTACGAGTCTCTCATGGTCGCCTCCCTCCCAGTTTGAAACTGTTTTTCCCTCCCCTCCCCCTCCCCTCGCGGTCTGCTGTTAAGTTTCTCTAGTTCCAGGGCGGAGTGCAGCCACGTGGCCTCCGTCTTTCTCCGATGACTCACTCGGCATCACACCCTCCAGGGCCGCGTGGCAGGGTTCCCCTGCGTCTGTGAGCCGCTTCTTCCTCATCCGTCCGTCCGCGGATGGACTTGTGGCTGGCGGTGGGGAGGGAACCGAATCGCGCCGCGGGGACTCGCGGGCAGAGCGGTTCTCTCCTCGCTGAGCGCCTGCGCCCGCTGCGGCTCTCACCTCGCTTCAGCTTCTCTTAGTTCGTTTTTCTGTTGGATTCTTCCAGACTCGGCCGCTAAGGGAGCCCGGCGGAGCGCTACTTCGCGCGTGTTCGGATGCGCGTGAACGTGAGGTCCGCTCGCGGCCGTCCAGCTGCTCGGAGCCCGGAGCCCGGAAGGGGGGCGAGCACAGCGCCCTCTCAGAGGGAGAGCGGTCCCCGCCGGGGCGCGAGCGGCAGTGGCCCCGCCAGGCCCCGCGGCGTCCCGTTGAGCTGCTGTCTGCACGGGTAGGCTTGGCTTTGGGGGGCAGGTCAGGCCGGCAGCTGGTGGTCGCAGGACATCTGGGCTCTGAGCACGCGCCTCCCCGTGCTGCATTCCGGGGTGTCCGTTTGCGTGCGGCGTATCCGTGCGTCTCTGTGAGCTTCTGCCGTGACCTTAGGCTAAGTCGCACCTCCTTACGCGCGCTCAACCCTCGGCAGTCCCCTTGCGGCTTTTGAGCCAGCTCTTGGCTAAGCTTTCCCTGTTCTGTCCGCCCTGAGAGGGGGCTCTGAGGTGCGGCCGTAACCCTCGGGGGGGCCAGCACCCGTTCGGTCCCTCCTCGCTCACGCCTCACTGCCTCACACCCCCCCTCAAGTGACTGGACCCCAAATCATGGGGAATAGGGGCGACGAATGCTCTGGCGTCGTGCCGTCGGAGGGTGTCGTGGGGATTGGGGGGTCCCTCACTTGCCGACTGCGGGGGAGAGAGGGCGGTGGCGGCTGGCGGTGTCCGCTCAGGGGCTTCCGAAGGGGAAGGAGTCGCAGGCGTCTCACGGTCGATAGCCTCGGTTGAGGACCAGTTGGAAGCTGATGGCCCGTAGCCTGGGGGGGGGACAGAAGATACCTACGTACTGATCACTCGTGTCCAGAGAGCAGCAGCGAGAGAGCCGCCGGAGCGAGGGGAAGCGAGGGAGTGAGGGGGTGATCGTAACGGAGGCGCCAGCCCATTTTTCTCCCGCACGACAAGGCGCTGCTGACAGGACAGACGCGAGCGTGGTGCTGCAGGGTGCCAGCTGTCCGTCTCTGTGTGTCTTGGCTCTGCCTGTCTGCGCGGGCGCCTTCGTCCTCGGGCCGGGCCGGGCCGGTGCAGCGGTTCCGGGCATCACAAGGAAACGTGGCCGTCTTCTCTTTAAACAGAAGGGCCGCGTCCCCCTGCATCTCTTTCTCTCTCTCGTGGAACATTCCCGCCGGACTCCCCGTCACACCTCACTGACCGGCCCGGCCTCAGCGCCCGCTCCCGAAGCTGGAGCCCAAGGCCGTGGGGGGCCGAGTCCCTGGGACCAAGGCAGGAGGGAGAGACGGATGCCCGCCGACAGGCCGACAGCGCAGTGTCACGGTGCCGGCGCCGGGCTGCTGGCTTTGGCATTTAATTTCCGGGGTTAGAACTGGTAGCGGTTCCAGAGTAAATCTTGCTGCAGCCACCGGTCACCTGCGCTGCTCTCTGCAGGTCACACAATTTGCCACGTTTCCGAGAAAGCATTTGCTCAGGCTGGGCTGAGGACGAGAGGGTCCGCATCCCTCACACGCCCGGCAGGCAGTGAGATCTCCCAGTAATTTCTCCAAGAGCGGAAAGCAGAGACCGTCGCTCTGTCAGTAGGTGAGTCATTAACTAGGGCACCGTGACCACGGCCACCCACGTGGCCCTCAGCTGGAGACCGTCAGCACCGACTGCCAGACACCCGGGGCCACGCTCACAGGCCACGCTGACCGTTTAGCCTCTTGGAGCTTCGAATGTTTCTGGTTTTGTTTTTTCCTTTCGGGAAAAGCAGGGTGCTAAGAATTGCATTACTGTGGCCTCCCCGCTCAGAGGGCGAACAATTTTGTGCAGATAGATGTGGAATGAATGGGGATAAAAGCTGAAATGGAATAAGAAGGAAGCACTTTGCAAAGTGGGAAACATAGAACTCAACCCGTTAATCCAGACGTCAGCTTTGCACACCCTGACATCTAGGCCCTCGGTCCGGGGCTGCGGGTGCAGACTCGGGGAGACCCTGTGCGTCCCCCGCGAGGCGCAAGCTGGGAGGAAGGGATGCACGAGCAACCGTGTGACTTACGACGTGGTGGGAACAGGCGTGGGATCTGCTCGCGCCGCAGCCCGACGGAGGGGGCGCTGGGCCGCACGAAGGGGTTCGAAGGGTATATCCGTGACAACACTGTGGGCTGTCACCGCGGCAGCGACGACGACAAAATCCAGGCTCGCGCTGGCTTGACGGTGTGCAGACACTTCTCACTCCTGTAACAGCCGATCGGCCGCAGGTGCCCTTGGCTGCGGGAAGTGGAGTCGGGTGTGAGGCACCGAGGGGACGGAGAAGTCCGCCTCCTCGTGTGGGGCCTCGGTCCAGTAAGGCCCTGCGTCTCCAGCACGTTGTGTCTCTGGCGTCTCTCCGCCGGTGGGAGGATGGGGGCTGTGGGAAGATGCGCCTCCAGCCGGAACTGGCGCTCGTTTCTTTCCCTCGCGTTTCGCTGGTTTCACCCGTCCCGTGTCCCCGCCGAGGCCTTAGAGGGTTGGAAGTGCAGTTGCTGGCCAGGCAGACTTTCTCCAGACACAGTCGAAACCTATAGAAAGCAGGAGTCTGTGATGGGCAGCAGGGCCACTGTACTCCAGAGGGCTTTCTGGAGGAGGCGGACTTAGTGCAGAGTGGTTTCGAAGGGTGAATTGGAATTAGTGAGAGACTCCAGATACTGACACACATTTCAGCTGGAGGAAAGTATTTGCAACAGTAGTCGTGAGAAGATTTGTGAGAGATTTGGAATCCTCTTTATACACTGAAAAGCTTTCAGAAGTTTCATAATCGACAGAGTGTTCTGAGCCGTGTGTGTGGGACCGAGATCTATAAGCCCGTTTCCGGGTTAAGAGTGAGGACTTCGGTTTTCTGGCTGGGAAAGTGGTCCGAGTGGGGGGTTGGATGGTGAGTTGCTCTGAGGTCTGGACAGAGCTGGGTGGAGACCGGGTGTGCGCAGTGATCTGACCGTGGCCTCGGGCCCGGGAGTGACCCGGCCAAGCAGCAGCTCGGGATCGGCCTCGCGCTGGGGGGACGGGGGGGGGGGGGGGGGGGGGGGGGGGGGGGGGGGGAGGAGCTGACGAAAGGGTCGGCGTGACGACTGGTCTTCCTGGACCCTGGGTTCCGCGTCCGCACGACCACGCGGCTTGTCGCTGCCCTTGCTGAACTCACGCGGTCGTCGGGAGCGATGATGAGCAGGCGAGGGAAGATCCGAGCGAGTGAGGGATGGAGGGCGGGGCGCCGGGAGTGGCTCCGTGTCACGCAGGCGAGCCAGCTGGTTAGCTGAGCCTCTTCGCGCGGCGTCGGACGGGCGTCGCTGAGAGGAGGTGTCGAGCCAGAAGCTAGCGAGGGGCAGCGAACCCCAGGCGGCCAGGGGCGGCTGTGTTCCGCAGGCCCAGGACCGCGGTCGGCCAGGTGGCCCGGGAAAAAGGTCCCTTCAGGAGGACAAGCCGGTGGCCGTGTGGGGGTCGAGGCCCTGCCGATTCTGTTTTCCGAGTCGCTCTTGAGTTTGCTCCCTCCTCCCCTGCCCTCGGCGCCACCCCTGGTTCCTACCTCCGTGTCTCTCGTGGAAGAGATACTGCAGTCGCCACCGAAACAGTCTTTTTGCCTCTAACTTTGTCTGTTCTGGGTCACTCTCCGTCTGTATATCCACTTATTTCTCCGTTTGCTCGCCCCTCCCTCCCTCCCTTCCTCCCTCCCTCCTTTCAGTACGTGCTGAGCTCTGTCACTCACGAGGCCTTGGGCGCGGCAGCGATTTCTGCCGAAGCGTCGCTCTGCGCACGGCCGCGCTCTCTCACCGACGCAGGAGAGCGGACCCCCGGCATGGCGCACAGCAGCGCCCGCCACCTGGACTCGACCGACACGTCTCCCCGGCCGCGTGGCTCGGAGCCCCTCTCTCTGCGTGACAGGCCCAGGCCTGGGTCGGAGCTCCGGCTGGGAGAAGTCCCGTAGGCTCAGTCGCCTTGTTTGTGAGTAGGAAATACCCGCGTGCCTTCAGCCTCTGCCCGAAACAGCCGGCGAGGTGGGAGCGTAGGCCGGCCGGCACCGCATCCCAGATGAGCTGGCGGGCGTTGGTCACGCGCGGCGGGAAACCCGACCGCAGCGGCGCCTTAAACAAGCAGAGGCGTTGCCGCAGCGGCTCAGAAAGACAGGGCTGAACGTCTTGACCCTTCCGTCACGCTGGTCACCTCGTGCTCACGGGGTGGCTGCGGTAGTCCCAGACTTTGCATCCACATCCCAGGTGGAAGGAAAGGGAAAGAAAGGGGCGGGGCCTGCCGCGTCCCGCCTGTTTTTATCGGCAAGTCGCCTCCGGCCTGGACGCCACGCGGCAGAGTTCCCACTGGACCATTTGCTCTCAAAGTGGATCGCCCGACCCTCTCCGAAGTCTCCGAATGCCAGGGAGGGAGGCTGGGGATTTGGAGGTGAACCCGGGTGCCGGTCGGGGGCGCCCGCGGTTCTCCGAATGAATCTGGAGGCCCGCCCACAGGAAGGAGGGGTGGCCGGCGTGGCCCGGGTTCCCTCACCAGTGTTTCCAGATCTGCCCCAGAAACGCTGCCAGGCACTCGGCCGCGAGGGCTCAGCACCCTTCCCGCGGTCCTCACGCGGCTGCGTCTCGTGCCGTTTTCTGGTTCCCACACGCAAGACCTTTCCCGTTGTGCCGTTTCTGGAGCGCGATTCCTGGAGGACGCAGAGACCCGCTCCCTGGCCGCGCCGGTTGTTTTCAGCCCCGTCGTTCCGGGGAGGGGGCCCTGGCCGTGTCGGGCTCCCGGGGCCACGCGCACTGCCCACAGCGCCTCCTCCAGACCTCGGAACGTTCCGTGGGGAGCCTTACTCCCACGTGACCGACGCGGCGTGCAGGCGCAGGGAAGGGAGTGTGCCCCGGCGAGCGGTAGAGCGAGGGCGCACCTGGGGTGCCGTGACTGCCGAGCCTGCGCGCCGGGTGGGGACCCGCCCCGAGACGGGCCCCTCGGTGCTGACGTCAGCCGGCTCGGAGCGCCTCGGTGGCCCCGTCCCCACCCCCCGGCCTCCAGGCTTAGAGCCCGGCCTCCACGGCCTTGCCGGCAGCTGCCTCGGGACAGACTCCTTCCAGCCCCGCATAGGCACCTCCTGGGGTCCCCCGTTGAGGCCGGGGCCCGAGACCTCCAGGGACCCTGTGGACACGCACACACGTGCAGCCGGGGGGGCGGGAGGAGTTGAGGCCTCCCGGGGCCGACCCCCAGCCGTTGGGGGTGGCAGCCCCGGGCCCGCTCCTCCCGCTTCCCCCTGCGGCTGGAGGTCCAGACTCACGGTCACCGACGGCTTTGCAGAAGGCAGTCTTGCTTGATACCGGGCAGTGGCCCACCCGGGAAAGACCCGCACACGCCGTGTGGGCTCTTTCTCCCCCACTTCATTCTCCGCCTCCCCCTCGCCTACTTTCCTGATAACCAAGTGTCAGCACAGAAATGTTTACAACTTCAGCTCGGCTTTCTACGCGGTCCAGGCCGAGACCGTGCATGAGGCTGTTTCACTATTTAGGATGATTTCCTTTGTCTAAAAACATCCCCACGATGAGAGTCCTGAGTTGGAAAATAGAAGTATTCCTACAGCTTCGGGAACTTTATCACAGACTTCGAATCAGCCCACCCCTGGCCCTCGGCTGACACCGGGGACGAGTGTCTCTCTGCCTCTGAGTCAGACTGTCCTTCCTCGTTACGGAGCCAGGAGGGAAGCCAAGACCCCGGCAGCAGAGACTCGCAGAGAAGGCTGTGACGGGAGCGCGTGTGGCCACGGCAGTCACGCAACCAGCGTGGGCGCAGCGCTAACGGATGGGGGCGCAGTCTTCGCCGGAAAGGGATCTTCGCCCTCTGGGCGCTTGGCTCCCGGGGAAGGGAGCCTCGGCACTGGCGGGTCGGAGGCGCCGGCCCTGCTGACCGCTCTCCTTGCCCGTGGGCTAGCGGCACCAGCGTGTACTCGGGAGCGAGAGTTCCGTCCCTCAGCGCGGGCTCCTTATCCGTGGGTCACAGGGCGAGCGTCCCCTGCTGACGCCCTCTCCCCGAGGGCACGCGGGGCTCACTCCGGCGGGGCCGCCACAGTCAGGAGTCACTGGGCCGAGTCCAGAGAAGGCAGGAAGAGGGTGCCGGCCTCCGGGAAACAGCCGGGCCTGGAGTCGAACGCGCCCGGGAGTGAGTCCTGGGGGGAGACGGAGTTGGGACGGCTCTTCGCGGAGGCTGCTTTTGAGCTTGCTCAACGACCGTAACAGGCTTTCTGGAAGGGCCCAAGCACCAGGCCCCGCCCTGAGCCGGAAGGCCGTTGTCCGGGCCCTGAGAGGAGCCCAGGAGAGCCTTCCGGTTGCCCAGGTGGTGGGTCCCCACGGTCCTGAGCCGCTGGATTCCTCGCTGCTTCCCCGCGGACTTGCGCCCTGCGTGTCCGAGTTTCTCCGGTGTCCCCGACCGACTGCGGTCCCCGTCCTCACCCTTCTCACTTCACACCTGGGTTGTGGCGTGTCTCCACCTTCTCCGGAGAGGTGAGCGAGAGAAGGCAAGCTGTGTCCTTCTGCTCTTCGGCTCTGGCCGCAGACGGGGGGCTGCAGGGCTGGCGGAGCCTGGGCGGGCTCTGGCCCCGGATGGACGCCGGCGGCCGTGGCGGGGGCCGCTGGCCGTGCCAGTCCGCGGCGTCTTGACATGAGAGTTAGAACAGCGTCGGTATTGCAGCCGTTCAGAGGTTACCAGACTGCGTGGTCTGCGGGGGTGGGGCTCGAGTTCCTCGCTCTCCTCTTCACTGACCGTGTGGCCTCGTCCTTTCCTTCCACCCGCGGCTGGAAGGTCAAGGTCAGAGAAGGAATAGGAGCTATTGCGGCCCCTGGCGGGTGTCGCTACTCAACCACACACTTATTTTACCCCTGACTTGGCCTCAAAACAGTGCACGCCTCACACCGTTTGAGGTTGGTTCCTGTCTCCCCAAGGTCAGACGGCCCCCGGGTCCCTTCTGCCAACTGCCTGGAAGCCAGCTGTTTCTGAGTAGGTTGACATCAGAACTGAAATCAGTTTACTCTGATCATTTGCTGAGCAAACCCCCTCCCCGTCCACCTCCAACCACGAACCCCCTGGATTTTCCTTCCCTGGCCATGTAGCAAATCAGCACGAACTTAGCAGCTTGAAGCAATGCTTCCTGTCTGTCCGTTATCTGACGGGTTCGTAGTCCAAAGCCCGGGTGGGTCAGCCGCCTCTGTGCTTAGAGTCTCGGCAGGTGGAACTCTGGGGGCCTACGGCCCTCGCTCTTACCCGGAGGGTCTGGACCTGTCCGCTTCCAGGCTCTTGGGGTTACTGGCGGAATTCAGTCCTGAGTGGCTGTGGAACCGAGGTCCTGTTGGCCCGCTGACTGCAAGCCGGGGTTCTCAGCTTCTAGAAGCTGCCCGTGTTCCCCGACTTGTGGCCCCTTGTCTATAAAGGCTCAGGGATGCCTCAAACCCTTCTCATGCTACGAATCTCTCTGACTGTCCCCTCTACCTCCCTCCCCTGCACGCAGCCAGAGAAGGGTCTTGACTCCTAATGGCCCCCGTGACCACCTCCGGCTCGGCTGCCGAGTCTCCCCTTTCAAAGGCCAGTTGTCCAGAGGATGTGCCGTAACCACAGGAGTGATACTCCGTCATGTTTCCAGGTCCTGAAAGACGAGGTAGTATGGCCTTTGGAGGCCGTTTCAGAAATTCTGCCTACCACAGGCCCATTCGGGAATATCGCACCCTGCATGCGAGCAAAGCTGGAATTGATGGGCCTGACGTGACGAGACTCTCCTGGAGAAGATGTCACTTTGTTCAGCAGGGAAGCCCCCGTCAGGACCAGACGCCCGAGCACCGTGGTCTCTGCCTTCGGGGGTTCACCGTCCTGCCCACCAAACAGGAGTCCAAGACCAGACGGTTTCACCGGTGAATTCTACTGAACGTTTCAAGAAGAGTTAATACCAACCCTTCCAAGAACTAGAAGAGGAGAGAAATCTCTTCCAAACTAATTATCCCAGGCCGGCTTTATCTTTATACCAAAACCAGACAAAGACACCACAAGAAGACACCATACATACACCCCACACAAAGATAAAGTAGAAATGGATCAAAGACTTGCATGGAAGACCTGAAGCCATAAAGCTCTCAGGAGAGAGCCTCGGCGGTAAGCCCCTTGACATTGGTCTTGGTGATGATTTGATTTGACACCAAAAGCAAAGACAACGAACGTAAAAATACCCGATTCAATGAGTGGGACTGCCTCAACCCACAAAGCTTTTGCATCGACAACGTGAAAAGGCAGTCTACGGAATGAGAGAAGATAGTTGCCAGTCATGTATCTGCTAAGGGGTTAGTCTCCAAAATATATAAAGAGCTCGTACAACTCAGTAGCCAAACAAAACCCCAAACAATCCAACTAAAAAACAGGCAGAGGTCCTGTACAGACGCTCCTCCAAAGAAGACATCCAGATGGCCAACGGACACTTGAAAAGATGCTCAACGTCACTCATTGTCAGGGAAATACAATCAAAACTACGAGGAGATACCACCTCACACCTGTCAGAACGGCTCGAATCAAAAACACAAGAAACAAGTGTTGGTGAGGCTGTGGAGAGAAAGGAACCCTTGGCACCATCGATGGGAAGGCAGACTGGTGCAGCCGGTGCAGAGGACGGCGTGGGGCGCCTCGAGGTGAAACAGAACCACCGTACGACCCAGCAGTCGCACGGCTGGGTATTTATCCGAATCAGGAAAAAACACTAACTCAGAAAGATCCCCGCACCCCCATTATTTATAACACACAAGACGCGGAAAGAAGCTGAGTATCCACTGACAGATGAATGGGTGAAGACGACGTGGCGTATCTGTAAAATGGGACGCTATCCTGCCACGAAAAAGACAGAAATCCTGCCATTTGCAGCCAGCAGATGGGCCTCGAGGGCGTTACGCTAAGTGCGACAAGTCAGACAGAGACAGACAAATACCATATGATCTCACTCGTATGGAAGCTAAAAACGAAACAAAACTAAACTCAGCAAATGGAGTGGAATCTATGTGGAATCTAAAACAAACACACACACCGTAGACACGAGCCCATAGATACAGAGAACAGACTGCTGGTTGCCAGAGGCGGGGGAGGGGACGGGCGTGGGTGAAATGGGCGAAGGAGGTCAGAAGGTGCAAACTTCCGGTTCTAGGAAAATCCAGTCCTGGGGACGTGACACGCAGCGTGGCCCGGAGTCAGCAATGCTCTATTGTGTACATGAAGGTTGCTGAAGAGGGTAGAGCTTAAAAAAGTTCTCGTCACAAGGAACAAATTCTGCAGCTACGTAGGGTGATGGACGTTAACTAGACATCGTGGTGATCACTTCACAACACATACAAATACCGAATTGTCACGTCGTACCCCTGAAACTAACGCAGTGTCGTATCTCAGTCACACCTCAGTGGAAAAGCGTGCAGTCTAGCGGGGACCAGCGTCTGTGCCGTGTTATAGGGACCGTTTGCAGCAAAGGTGGGCACAGGATACATCAGTGGCAATGAACCAGGAATAACCGGTTCTGCTTGGGGCAGCGATGGGGGAGGTGATTCCGGGGGAGAGGTTTGCCGAGAAGTTCGCTAGGAATTGGGTTATCAAGGGATGAACTTCTGCCTCTTGAATGGTTCTTGGCAAGATCCTTTTCCTCCGAGAACCTCGTTTCCCCGTCAGCATTGTAAGACGTCGTGAGGGCGGCGTCCACAGCCCGTCTCACGCCTCTTGCTGTTTGAACTTGAGACACCAGGAGCGTGCATGTGAGTGCGCAGTGGTCGTGCCAACGGCCGGGGGTGACGGGGGTGGGAGCGTCGCCAGGGCTGTGTCTTGGCTGCCTGCTTCTCAATGCCCTCTGGGTGCCTCTGTCCTGCCCAGGAGGGAGACCAGTGATGAGATCTGGACCCCAGGCAGGGCACGGCACGGGTGGAATTCGAGCTGGCACGGGCAGTGGGGGCCACGTGACGAGGACTTCTGCGCCCCTAACCCAGGGGTGCACTCGCTGTCTTCCCGCAACCCTGTGGGCTCCTGTCTCCTCCCGCCAGCCCCGAACCCCAGATGTCACGTGTGCGTGAGCAACGTCCAGAGACAGAAACCCCTGTGCCTTCTTCCCCAGGGTCACGGGCCTCGGGTTGGTCAACCGGAGGGTGGAGGAGGACCTCGGGCACAGGGGTGTCGGTAAGAGGACAGAACCCCGGGACTGATGGGGACGGTCTACACACGGGCAGTGGTGAGCTAATTCCCCTGCCAGGACTCCCGGCCCCTCTCCTCGGGACACAGGGGCCTCGGCTTGGGGAGCAGCGGTCAGGCCCACTTTGCCGGGGCGCCGGTGACGGCCGACGTGGCCCGGCTTCTCCAGGTGCCAGAGTGGGGCGTGCGGGAGGGCCCCGCGGAGGCACAGGTCACCCCAGGGCAGTGATGACGGTGAAACTTGGCCATCGAGGCGGTCGGCCAGCGTCTCACGGAGCCACCCAGCAGCGAGCACGTGAAGCTCAGAGGCCACGAGGCCACGTGAGCAATCCTTCACAGACAGGCCGCGTTCCTGGAGTGAAACGCAGGTCTGTGATACTCACGTCGAAATGTCTTTTCCCTTTCAGTCAAACCTTCCTTTCTTTCAGGCAAAAGACACAAATCCAGGGCAAGGCTCTGCTCCTGAGGCCGGGGCTCAGCGCCGCCGGCCCGGTCTCGTTCCAGAGACGGAGGAAGTCATAATCGGTGTCCCCTTGTCACCAAGGCACCTTAATGGCGTCTTACAAATCAGTCGTGGTGCTAACATCGTTGGTAGAAACCAGACTGAAGAAAAGTTAACCCCTGCTCCGACCGGACAGCTCCTCTGTTCCTGGCTGTTCACGCTGCGTCCCGACTGTCGTCCCCGGGAACACGGAATTCGATCCCGGGCCGTCCTTGTTAGCGTTGGCGTTGGCGTGTCGTGAGGATGCTCTGGGTCTACTGTGTAATGGCTCTAATTGCGCTTTTCAATGGCTGTCGGTTTCTTTGTTTTGTTAAGTTTATTTTTTTTAGAGGGAGAGAGTGAGCAGGGGGAGGGGCAGAAAGAGGAGAGAGAGAATCCCAGGTAGGCTCCACACTGTCAGTACGCGGAGCTCCATGCGGGACTTGAACCCTCAAACCCCGAGATCACGGCCCGAGCTGGAGTCAGGAGTCGACGCTTCCCCGCCGAGCCCCCCGGGCGCCCCCGTGGCCGTGGGGTTTCCGAGAGTGAGGAGCAGCGCCGGCCTTGGCACAGGGACGCTCTCCCCTCCCCCACCCAGGGGTCAGGTTTCCCCGTTCCTGTTTTGCTTTCGGATAAGGGGGTCGCTGCTGTCGGGCGAAGGAAGGCCGGCTGTCCGGACACGGCAGGAATCGCGTCTCCGGAGAGGGCCGCCTTCTTGTGCGGAGTTTCTTCCCCTTAACGATCTCGCTGTTTTCATCGTCCAGACGTTTTTCCGACTCTCTTATCTGAAAGCACGGGGACTGTGCGGTCTGGAGTCCGAGGCGGCGTGAAGCCTAATTAGAGCTTTGTCTTAGAACAGGGCAGCGCGGACCGAGGGGTCACGGCGGCCCGGCCCTCCCTCCCCTGGGGGACGCGGGCGCTGGGTCCTCTTGCTCCGTCAGCCCGAGCGCAGGCGAAGCCTCGGGGCCGTGGTCCTCGGGCCGTGAGCGGCTGCGGCCCACGTGCTGTGTCCGGGTCGGGGGCAGAAGTGCGGGGAGCCGCAGGGGCGAGTGTTGTGACTTCCCTCCACGCAGCCCAGTGACCGGAGCTCCCAGAGGCCGAGCTCTGGGGAGACCTGGGGGGGAGAGGATCCCGGCGGGTGTGAGCTGACTCGCCCCGCGGGCGTCCCGGGAGCGTCCTGGGCCAGCACGGCCCTGGGGAGCTCACACCAACAGCTCATCTCCTCGAACGCGGTGGGACCCGAGGCCCCCTCCTTACGAACGAGACCCTCCAAAGGGTCCCACCCCTGTCTCTCCCACAGTCCCCGCAGCGGGGCTCCGCCGTCTCGGGGCCGCGCCCCTCCTCACAGCACACCACTGCTGCCCGGAACCGCCGCTGGCCCCGAGCAGGCCGCGGCGCACTCCGGTCCCTCGGGCGGGGCCGACTGTGCGTGTGTGAGCCGTCTGCGGCTGCCCAGTGACGAGGACGCCCAGGCCGTCCTCGCTGTCATTGTCACAGCGGAGGACAGATGACGCTTGCTTGCAGAAATGATGTTTTATGTAATTTTTTTCGACGGATTGGGAGAAGATATTTATAAATGACACGTTGGAAAAATAACAAATCAACACCCAAAACACAAATAACCCAGTGAAGAAATGGGCGGAAGACACGAATAGACACCTTTCCAAAGAAGACATCCAGATGGCCAGCCGACACATGAAACAATGCTCAAAGTCACTCATCATCAGGGAAACACAAATCAAAACCACACTGAGATGCCACCTTACACCGGTTCCAGTGGCTAAAATGAATCAATCAGGAAACTATAGATGCTGGCGGGGATGTGGAGAAGCAGGCACCCTCCTCCACTGTTGGTGGGAATGCAAACTGGTGCAGCCGCTCTGGAGAACGGTGCAGAGGTTCCTCAAAAAATTAAAAATAGAACTAGCCTACGACCTAGCAATTGCACTACTAGGTATTTATCCAAGGGATACAGGTGTGCTGTTTCGAAGGGACACGTGTACCCCAATGTTTACGGCAGCGCTATCGGCAACAGCCAAAGTGTGGAAAGAGCCCAAACGTCCATGGATGGATGAATGGATAAAGAAGACGTGGTTTATATACACACAGAGGAGTAGTACTCACACACAGAGGAGTAGTACTCGGCGATCGGCAATCGAAAAGAATGAAATCTTGCCATTTGCAACAATGTGGATGGAACTAGAGTGTTATGCTGAGCGAAATTAGAGAAACATAATTACCATATGACTTCACTCCTATGTGGAATTTGAGAAACACAAGAATGAACACAGGGGAAGGGAAGGAAAAAAAAGATAAAACCAGAGAGGGAGACAAACCCTAAGAGACTTAAAGACAGAGAACAAAGGGAGGGGGTTGCTGGAGGGGTGGTGGGTGGGGGATGGGCCACGGGGGGACGGGCACTAAGGAGGGCACCTGTTGGGATGAGCTCTGGGTGTCACATGGAAGAGATGAATTGCTGGGTTCTACTCTTGAAGCCGAGACTACACCGTGTGTTAACTGACTTGAGAATTAAAAAAAATTTAAGTTTATTTATTTATAGAATCCCAGGCAGCCTCTGTTGTCAGTGCACAGCCCGATGCAGGGCTCAGTCTCACGAACGGTATGAACGGTGAGATCATGTCCTGAGCCAAACTCGAGAGTCGGTCCCTTAGCCGGTGGAGCCCGCAGGCGCCCCCAGGATGATCGTATTTTAAGGCTGACCTTACAGACGAGGACTTTGGCACAGAAGCGTGCGGCAGGCAGCCCGCCCCAGGAGCCGCACGCGGGGCTGGAGCTGGGGGCTGGCTCCTCTCCCATCCCCGCGCACGTGCCTGCCGCCTGCTCTGCGGGGCCGCGTGCCTCCCGGGGCTCTGGGGCGAGGAGGTGGGCCCGGTGCTCCCTGGCCCAGACCCACACTCCGGCCCCCTTCTTCAGTGATGACACCGTCCGGTTCCTTCCCGAAATGCCCGGGATGAAGACCGAGCCTTCGTTTCTTCCCGGGCTGGCCGTCTGGTCTCCGCGGGGTTTCCGTTTCTCAGAAGCCTCGGCTCGGCCCCGCGTCTGGGGAAACCTTCCTCTCGATCCCGGTCCTGCTCTCGCAGGACACCCCCGTGTTGACGGAGAAAGTCTCGTCTGAACCATCTGGGAGGAAGGATGGTGCCGTCGAGGTGTCTGTATGTGACCCCAGAGGGTTCCGTCGGTCCCCTCACCTCTGGGACTCTCTAAGAGTGCGCCTTCCTCTTCCTTCAGAAAGGACCCGCGCCTGTCACGGGGCACGTCAGACAGAAGCGGCCGTGGCACACGGGGAGTGCCCACCTCGCGCTAACGCTCCCGCTCTCCCCGTCACCATGAACGTCGTGATGGGTACGATGGGGTCTCCTCGGCGTCCGTCTCAAGGGAACCTTATTATTATCTGTCACTTGTCACTTGAGCACAGAGCAGCCTGAAGTGTGCAGACCCTGTGGGCAGGCCTCACACACCGCAGGGCCTCGCCCTCTGTGGACTGTCGCCGTCCTGTTTCAGTGACGCTTTGGACAGCTTGCTGGGTTTGGGCTCTGTCATCGGTCAGGTGGGTGCTGGGACGCTGCGGCCATAAGTAGCCCCTAAATCTCCGTTGCTTCCAGCCACGAGGGTGTATTTCCTGCTGCGTGCTCGTCCCGCTCGGAGGCTCGGGACCTTCCCCACGTGTCCAGGAACGGAGGCCGGTGGGGGCCTCATGGCCACTTGCGGTCACTGTCACCGTGGGGGAGGGAAGAGGGAGCGTGTGAGTCGCGCGCTGGGGTTGTGTGTCTGGTGGCGGCTGTCACTCCCCGAGGGGGTGGGCGTAACGGGGCTGTCGCTGCCTGCATGCGCGAGAGGTGCACAGCCCGATGCGCTGGGCGCCTGCGCGTGTCTGACGCCCGAGGCGTCCAGGGCCTCCCGCCCCCACCGTGCCCCCAGGCGACCCTGCCTCTGTCACTGCTGGTTCGCACGTCCTAGAGCACTCGGCGAGGGCTCCCGGCGCGCTCCTCTCCGGCCGGCTCTTTCTCCCGACCCCGCTCTGCGCCTGTGCGAGCCGCTGGCCGGCTCCGGGCATCGCGGGCGCGCCTCCCTGTGGGGGTGCACCAGCCCGGTCTGTTCCCTGCTGGCGGACGCTACAGGGAAAGACGGCAAGAACATTTGGGTACAGATGTTTTTTTTAAGCTAATTTATCTATTTTGGGGGGGGGGAGAGAGAGAGAGAGGCAGCATGCTCACACCAGGGAAGAACAGAGAGAGGGAGAGAGAGAGTCCCAAGCAGGCTCCTCACTGTCCGACTCCCGCATCCTGAGGTCACGACCTGAGCAGGAATCAAGATCGTCGCTTAACCGACTGAGCCCCCAGGCGCCCGCGGACACACTGTTCGCATGGACACAGGTCTGCTTTACCTCGGGTGCACACCCGGGAGCGGGAGGCCCCCGAAGTGTTTTCCAGTTTACGCCCCGGCCGCCCGCCCAGCAGGTTCTGGGCTTTCCGGCTGCTCTGCGTCCTCGCCGTCACTTGCCGTGGTCAGTTCTGGAAACCGCAGCCGGTCTAACTGGCGGGTAGCGGTAGCTCGTTTGTGGTTGCACCTCGCTGACGACGAACGACCTCGAGCACTTTCCGTGTGGCCGTGGGCCGTGTGGTGTGGCTGGCGACCGTGGCGGCGTGTCCGCTTGGTGGAGTGACCTGTGTCCAGTCTTTCCCCGGCGAGGTCCCTGCCCCAGGGCCGAGGGTGGTATTGGTCTGCCCCGGCTTGGCCCCCCC
>PITB01027833.1:0-19772 GCA_004024585.1 Paradoxurus hermaphroditus
GTCCCTCTGAATAGTTTCTGTGTTTGTCTTTTTTGGTAACGATATATACATAACGTAAAGTTTACCATTTTAACCGTTTTAAAGTGCACAACGCGGCGGCATTAAATGCATTCACAGTATCGTGTGACCACCATCACTATCTAACTTTGGGACATTCTCATCACCCCAGAAGGAAACCCTGTACCCATGAAACAGCCATTCTTTCCCGCTTCTCCCAGCTCCGGGCAAACACTAACCTATGAATTTGCTATTCTAGAAGTTTCTATAAATGGAGTCGTATGATATCTGGTCTTTGTGTCTGGCTTCTTTCACTCAGCACGGTCTTAAGGCCCATCTATGTTGTATAAGCATGTGGAAGTATTTCATTCCTTGTTATGGATGAATCAAATGCCCTTATGAATATTCCACATTTTCTATATACATTTATCCATTGATGGACATGTGGGTTGTTTCCACTTTTTGGCTACGATGAACAGGGCTGCTTATATTCAAGTACAAGCTTTTGCTTGAAGACTTGTCTGGACTTCTTTGGGGGTGTATACTTCGGAGTGGACTTGCTGGGTCCCATGGCCATTCTGTGTTTAACTCCTTGAGGAAGTGGCAAACCGCTTTCCACAGTGGCTGTACGCATTGGCGTTTTCACCGCCAATGCCTGAGGACTCAGTCTCTCCGCATCCTTGCCGGCACTGGGTATTTTCATTTTGATTTGTGTTGTTTGCAGTTATAGCCATCCCAGGAAGTGCGAAGCGTATCTCACTGTGGTCTTCATTTGCGTTCCCCGGACTAATGATAGTGAGCATCTTCTCATGCACATCTTGGTCTTTATATGTCTTCCCTATATAATCCTCCGAGCATTTCCAACTGTAGGATGATAATTGTGTGGCACGAGTGCCAACGCGCATTTACTGAGTGCTAACTACTTAGTGGGAATTCCCCCTTTAAAGGCCGAGCCGTACGGGACATGGCTTATGGGCACTGAACCGGTGTTGGAAGTACAGAGAACACAAAAGTTAACTGCCATTTATTTTATCACAGCCCCTTTGCCGTCAGCTAAAAGAAACCCGCCCCCCACCACACACACATACACACACACACACACGGTCTCCATAGAACTGAAACATCCCCGTGGCCAGAGTTCCGTTTTCTAAGCTGGGGTCCTGAGATGTGCGGCCGACCTTTCCTTACCAATTCTGAATAGGTGAGGGCTGAGGCAGCATTGAGAGAGAACGGGAGCAAAAGCAGATACAGCCAGGTCAAGGCTGTGGGGAAGGAGTAGCTATGGAGGGCTTGCCAGGGAGACAAAAAAGGAGGCTTTATAGTGACATTATAGGGAGTAAACTATGCAAGTACGTGCACATGTGTTTAGGTGGGGTAGGCAATTAGAGCACCATCCAGCTAGAAACGGTGGGATGAGACAGTTGAAATCCACGGATTGGGCTACGCTAAGAGCCTAGCTTTTACTTACTTTAAAAAATCTTAACAAAGAAGTAATGTGATTTTCATTGTTACCAAAGAAAATAGTGAATTATAATTGTATTTATATATATATGTGCACTTAATTGTATTTCTCTCTCTCTTTCTTTTTAATGTTTATTTATTTTTCTAAGAGAGAAAGAGACAGAGTGTGAGTAAGGGAGGGTCAGAGAGAGGGGGAGACACAGAACTCAAGGCAGCCTTCAGGCTCTGAGGGGTCAGCAGAGAGCCCGATGTGGGGCTCGAACTCACGAACTATGAGATCAAGACCTGGGCCAAAGTTGGATGCTTAACCGACTGAGCCACCCAGGCACCCTGGTCCCAATTCACTTTCTTAAGGGAAGATTTCCTGACCTAGTTTCGAGAGCACTTTTAAAACAGAACAGATTAAAATTGTTTTCGTTGTGAAATGTAACATATAGTCGAAAATTCTAATGCGTAGATGTAAAGTTGAATTTTTAATTACAAAGTTGATGCCCATTGAAACATCATATTCCTTGTCTGATGTTAACAGAACTACTCGGATATCTTCGGTTCGTGTTGCATGACACGTGCTTTCCCACACTGGGCCTGTTTTTACATCGTAAGTGGTGGGAGTTTCAACAACTCGCCTTTTATTAGCCTCCCTAGGAGGGGATATCTCCATGGAGAACATATCAGCCGCCAGGGGAGGTGTGTTGATTTGTTTGAGTAAACACACTTCTCGGGGAGGGCAGGTGCAATGGGACAGCAGCTGCTGGCGGTGACCACCTGATTAGGGTGAGACAGCCCCCAGCCACTCTCCAACACCACCCGACTTCCGGTGAGTTAAACGGAGTTATGGTAGGCATCGCCACCCCCGTATCTTTCGGGGCTTTCCTGGTGGCGCTAATCTCTGCAGTTCTCCCCAGGGATGTAGGTTGGTTTCTGGTTCACTGTCTCGGTAGGGAGAAGACATTCCAAAAGCTTCTATGTAGCCCGTCAATGGAATGCCCTCCCAAAGCAATTCCATAGAGAAAGCATTCTTTTCAACAAATAGTGCTGTAACAATTAGACGTCTAAATGCAAAAAATTAATAATAACTAATAATATAAAGTTAGACATTTACCTCACCCTGTGCACAAAAAATTAATGCCCAAATGTATAACCTAGTTATAAGAGCTAAAACCATAGACACTTGTAGAAGAAAACTTAGGAAATCAGTAGCTAGATGAACATTTATTTAATATGATATCAAACACACACACACACACACATTTAAATTTGACTTCCTCAAAATTAAATGGTTTTGACTTCAAAAGACATTATTAAGAAAACAAAAAGGCAAGACATGCACTGGAGAAAAGATTTGTAAATCATACATCCGATAAAGGACTTGCATCCAGAATGTAGAAAGAATTCTTAAAACTCAATGGTGAGAAGATAAAACCCCATTTAAAAGATGAGGGAAAGGTGGGCAGGTCAACATGGCGGAGAAGTAGGGGACCCGAAGTTCCCTCAAACACAGCAGTATTGAGGCCAGAGGATTTGGCATTCCAAGAGTCCGGGCTGCAGAGTGATGGAGACGTTTCCAGGAGCCCATGGGGACAACTTGGCGGGCCATAGGTGCATGATTACGACCTGGGAGAGATAAAAATGTGTGCTGTAGGAACAGAGAGCAGGGATCCCCTTCTGTGAAGAGACAAAAGGAAGAGAAAGAGAGGTTGTGGAAATGTAGAATTGTATTTGGACAAGAGAAAAACTGCGGACCGGGGATCAGGAAAAATGGAGAAAGATCCAATTTCTAACTGCGGGGGTTTCTCCAGACTGGGGCTGGCTGCCCTGTTCGCATGCCCGGGGCAGGGCGGGGTGGGGGGAGGAAGGAGAATCAGCTCTGGGCTCAGAAGCCAGCTCGGAGGCCCAGTCTGAAGACGGAGAAAGCAATCCCCTCCCTTGAGTGCAGTGGGAAGAAGGCAAAGAGCTGTTCCAAGGACAAAAGACCCCACTTGCACCCACCAGCCAGAGACCTTTGTCTGCTGGCTGGGCGGAGTGGCACGACCCCAGAACTGGGGCGTGCAGAGTGGGATTCTTTAAGACACTGGGGTTTGAATCCCAGCAGAGCACCTGGGAGGAATGGGAGACTGTGGAGTGGGACTAACCGGCCCGCTCACGCCCACGCAGCACTGTGAGGATGTGGTCTGAACAGAGCGGTTTGGGACACCCGGTTCGGGGAGGAGAGACTGGAGTGTTGCCATTTTTCTCCCCATCACCAACAAGGTGGGGCCGCTCACAGTGGAGTCAGGACCCACCTACACCAATCCACATCCCTCCGTGCGTAGTAACCGTGTATCTACCAGAGCAAGACCGACACTGACCACACCAGCCAGCCCCTCCTCCAGACCAGCACGGCCACCAGTTCCAAGGCCCCATCAGGTACCAGTCCAACGGTTTTGCATTTTCCCACTTAATTCTTGGTCAATTCTTATTACATATGTAATTTTTTTTCTTCCTTTTCTTCCTCTTATTTATTCCCTTCTCTAGTCTGGCTAGTCTGGTCGTTGGTTTGTTTAAGCAGATATATTTAACCTATTCTTTTTACATCTCTTCTGTATCTCCTTCTTCTTTATTTTCCTCTCTCTCTCTCTCTCTCTCTCTGGATTAAGCTGTATAGTTTCTCTGTCTGGTCAATTTTATTTCCTTTCATTTTTCCCTACTCCTGTCATTTCTCTCTTTGTATGGGATAAGGCTTCTTCTACAACTACCCTCCCTCTTTGTTTTAATTTTTTTTCCAGGGTTTCTTCAATGAACAAATCAAAGTACACTTGGTGGAAGGCCCAAACCACCACTACGAGTAGGGAGACAGAGCAACCAGAGTCACGACAACACACAGCATGGAGCACACTCCAAAACAACATCAGGGCCAGGCACTGGACAGCATATGACCCCTTTTTTATATATTGGTGCTCACAAATGCAGGACACATAACAAGCTATTAAAACACATTAGGGGCAGAAAACTATGCAAAATGATGAAATGGAAGAATTCTCCTCAAAAGAAATTCCAGGAAGAAATGATAGCTAAGGAATTGCTCAAAACAGATATAAGAAATATATCTGATCAAGAATTTAGAATAATAGTCATAAGATTAATCGCTAGGCTTGAAAAAAGCATAGAAGATAGCAGAGAATCTATTGCTGCAGACATCAAGAAACTAAGAAATAGTCACAACAAATTAAGAAATGCTGTTAATGAGGTGCAAAATAAATAGATGCAGTGACAGCAAGGATGGAGGAAGCAGAAGGGAGAATAAGTGAAATAGAAGATAAAATTATGGAAAACGATGAAGCCAAGAAAAAGAGAGGAAAAATCCTAGACCACAAGGGGAGAATTAGAGAACTAAGTGATTCAATGAAACATAATAATATCCATATCATAGGAGTTCCAGAAGAAGAAGAAGATAGAGAAAGGGGCAGAAGGTTTACTTGAACAAATTATAGCAGAGAACTTTCCCAATCTGGGGAAGGAAGCGTACATCCAAATTCGGGAGGCACAGAGAACTCCCTTCAAATGTAACAGCAATAGGTCTTCTCCATAACATATCATAGTGAAACTGGCAAAATTCAAAAATAAAGAGAGAATTCTGAAAGCAGCTAGGGACAAATGGCCCTTAACCTACAAGGGTAGACACACAGGGTAGTAGCAGACCTGTCTACTGAAACTTGGCAGCCAGAAGGGAGTGTCAGGAAATATTCAATGTGCTGAATAGGAAATATATACAGCCAAGAACCCTTTATCTAGCAAGGCAGTCATTCAGAAAAGAAGGAGAGATAAAGGATTTCCCAGACAAACAAAAACTGAAGGAGTTCATGACCACTAAACCAACCCTTCAAGAGATCCTAAGGAGGACTCTGTGAGTGGAATGCTGCAAAGACTACAAAGGACCAGAGATATCACCACAAGCATGAAACTTACAGATAACACAATGACACTAAATCCATCTTTCAATAATAACTCTAAGTGTAAATGAACTAAATGCCCCAATCAAAAGACACAGGGTATCAGAATGGATAAAAAAACAAGATTCATCTGCATTACTATCTACGAGAGACTCATCTGAGACCTGAGGACACCTTCAGATTGAAAGTGAGGGGATGGAAAACCATCTATTATGTTACCAGAAGTCAAAAGAAAGCTGGAGTAGCCATACTTATATCAGACAAACTAGACTTTAAAGTAAAGGCTGTAACAAGAGATGAAGAAGGGCATTATATCATAATTACGGGCCCTATCCGTCAAGAAAAGCTAACAATTATAAATGTTTATGCCCCCAAATTGAGAGCACCCAAATATGTAAATCAATTAATCACAAACATGAGCAATCTTACTGATAAGAATATGATAATTGCAGGAGACTTTAAAACCCCACTTACAGCAATGGGCACATCATCTAGGCAGAAAATCAATAAAGAAACAATGGCCTTGAATGATACACTGGACCAGAGGGACTTGACAGATACATTCAGAACTTTTCATCCAAAAGCAGCAGAATACACATTCTTCTCCAGTGCACATGGAACATTCCCCAAGACAGATCACATACTGGGTCACAAAACAGCCCTCAATAAATATAAAAGCATTGAGATCATACCATGCATATTTTTAGATCACAATGCTATGAAACTTGAAATCGACCACAAGAAAAGTTTGGAAAACCTCCAAATGCATGGAGGCTAAAGAACATCCTACTAAAGAATGAATGTGTCAACCAGGCAATTAAAGAAGAAATTTTAAAATATATGGAAGCAAGTGAAAATGAAAACATGACAGTCCAAACCCTTTGGGATGCAGCAAAAGCAGTCCTAAGAGGAAAATACATTGCAATCCAGGCCTATCTCAAGAAACAAGAAAAATCCCAAATACAAAATCTAACAGCACATCTACAATGTAAAAATTCTCAAAAAAGATACTAGCAAATCGAATTCTAAGTATATTAAAAGAATTATTCACCATGATCAAGTGGGATTCCTTCCTGGGCTGCAAGGCTGGTTTGATATTTGCAAATCAATCAATGTGATACATCACATTAATAGAAGAAAGGATAAGAACCATACGATGCAGAAAAAGCATTTGACAATAGATGCAGAAAAAGCATTTGACAAAATACAGCATCTTTTCTTAATAAAAACCCTCAAAAAGTCAGGATAGAAGGAACATACCCTAACATAATAAAATCCATCTATGAAAAGGCCACAGCTAATATCATCCTCAATGGGGAAAAACTGAGAGCTTCCCCCCTGAGATCAGGAAAATGACAGGGATGTCCACTCTCACCACTGTGGTTTAATATAGTGTTGGAGGTCCTAGCATCAGCAATCAGACAATAAAATTAAATAAAAGGCATCCAAAAGTCAAACTTTCACTTTTCGCAGATGACATGATTGTCTACATGGAAAACCTGAAAGACTCCACCAAAAGGCTTCTAGAACTGATCCATGAATTCAGCAAAGTTGCAGGGTACAAAATCAATGTATTTTGTGCATTTCTATACACCAATAATGAAACAACAGAAAGAGAAATCAAGAACTCGATCCCATTTATGATTGTACCAAGAACCATAAAATACCTAGGAATAAACCTAACCAAAGATGCAAAAGATCTGTATGCTGAAAACTATATAAAACTTATGAAAGAAATAGAAGACACAAAGAAACGGAAAAACATTCCATGCTCATGGATTTGAAGGACAAATATTGTTAAAATGTCAATACTACCCAAATCAATTTACACATTCAATGCAATCCCAATCAAAATTGCACCCGCATTCTTCTCAAAGCTAGAATAAACAATCCTGAAATTTTTATGGAACCACAAAAGACTCTGAGTAGCCAAAGTAATGTTGGAAAAGAAAGCTAAAGCAGGAGGCATCACAATCCCGGACTTTAGCCTCTACTACAAAACTGTAACCCTTAAGACAGTATGGTTTTGGCACAAAAACAGACACATAGACCAATGGAATAGAACAGAGAATCCAGAATTGGACCCACAAATGTATGGCCAACCGATCTTTGAAAAAGCAGGAAAGAGTATCCAATGGAAAAAAAGTCTCTTTCGCAAATGGTGCTGGGAGAACTGGACAGCAACATGCAGAAGAATGAACCTGGACCACTTTCTGACACCATACACAAAAATAAACTCACAATGAATGAAAGACCTAAATGTGAGACAGGAAACCATCAAAACCCTAGAGGAGAAAATGGGCAACAACCTCTTTGACCTCAGGTGCAGCAACTTCTTTCTTGACACATCTCTAGGTAAGGGAAATAAAAGCAAAAATGAACTATTGGCACCTCATCAAGATAAAAAGCTTCTGCACTGCCAAGGAAACAATCAACAAAACTAAAAGGCAATGGATGGAATGGGAGGAGATATTTGCAAATGACATACAGGATAAAAGATTAGTATCCAAAAAGAAATGATCAAACTTGACACCTGAAAAACAAACAATCCAGTGAAGAAATGGGCAAAAGACATGAATAGAAACTTTCCAAAGAAGACATCCAGATGGCCATGTCTGGTCATCCAGACACATGAAAAGATGCTCAACATCACTCATCAACAGGGAAATACAAATCAAAACCACATTGAGATACCACCTCACACCGGTCAGAGTGGCTAACATTAACACCTCAGGAAACAACAGATGCTGGCGAGGATATGAAGAAATGGGAACCCTCTTGCACTGTTGGTGGGAATGCAAACTGGTATTTGCACACTGTATACACTGTATGTTAGCCAACTTGACAATACATTATATTAAAAAAATTTTTTAATAAAAGAAGAGGGAAAGATTTGAATAATCATTTCACCAAAGAAAAGATACGAATGGCTAATAAGCACATGAAAAGGTGTTCAGCATCATTGGTCATTTGTACAACACAAATTAAAACCACAGTGAAATACCACTGGCACTCACTGGATTTGCACCTGACGATGTCGCAAAGATGTACGCTTGGCACGCTGACGGAAAAGTGAATGATACGCCTTGAGGAATGGTCAGGCAGCTTTTTTAAAAGCTACACATATACTTACCAGATATCCCTGCAATTCCGTTCCTATATATTTACCCGAAAGAAATGAAAACATAGGTCTAGGAAGATTTGAATTCTAATGTCCATGGCAGCATTATTCATAATCACCAAACTGGAAATAACTCAAATGTCCATCAACCGATGAACGAACAAACCAAATGTAGTATGTCCACACAGTGGAATATTACTCAGAAATAAAAAAGAACTATTGATACAGGCTAACATATGAATTTAACTCAAAACCATGGTAAGTGAAGGAAGCAAGATTCAAAAGACGACAAACCGTCCAAGTCCCTTGTGGAAAATACCCAGAAAAGGCAAATATATAGAGTAGAAAGCGGGTCAGTGGTTGACTGTGGCTGGGTGTGTGAGCAGGGATTGTTTGCAAACAGCTATGAGGGTACGTTTGGGGCTGATGCAAGTGTTATTGAAATGATCATAATGGTTTCACACACTGCACAGTATACCATAAAGTGTTGAACCATACTCTAACAATGTATAGACTGGATAGTACATAAATTATACCTTAATAAAGCTATCAAAATTAACAAAAAGAGATGAGCTACCACTACATCTTTCCAGAATGGCTAAAATTAAAATGACTGGCGACACCAAGCCTTGCCAACATGCAGGGTAACTGGAACTCCCACGCATCACTGGTGGGAAGGTAAACTGACATGGCCGCCACGGAAGATTCCGGCAATGCTTACTAAAATTCATCGCGTGTCTACCTTTGACATGGATTCCTTTCTAGGTATTAACTCAAGAGAAATGAGTGTATGTGTTCATGAAGAGACACGTACGGAAATGTGGACGGCGAGATATATTTTATGGACAAAATGTTTGTGCCCTGTCCCTAAATTCATATGTCGAAATGAGTTGATGGCCAGAACTACTTCGCAGGGTTGTGAAGATAAAGGAGGTAACGTGGTTGACTGACGGACTCGGGGACAGAAGCCACATCTTCTGGTCCCAGAGCCCGTGCTTTTTCCGAAGGGTTCATTCCCGTCATAAGACAGCACGGTCTTACCAGTCTCTTGGTCTTGCTGACTCTACATCGTACAGTGTTTCTAATTCATGCCTCCTCTCCAGGCTCACGGTGCCAGTTGGTGCTGCTGCTGGTGACTTGGCCTTCACTCCTACCCGGACGCTGTGGCTGCATCCTATGTGGTCCATACCTCCTCCTGCACCACCACCCTTGCGTCCTTCCCCGAAACCTGAGCAATCTTTCTGAAACGCAAACTTGACTATGCTTCTCCTCTGTTTTAGAATGCGTCCTTGCTTTGCCTCCTCCCACACTGGCGTAGCTTACACGGCCCTTCACGCTTCGGTCCCTGCTTCTGTTTCTAGTCTATCCCCTGCCCAAGCCCACCTTCCCATCGTCGCCTGCGTCCCTAGCACGTCATTCTTTTGCATTTCAAGGCAGTGTAGTGCTCCCCCAACGCTTCTGAAGTTCTGCTGCCTGCATCCCCTAACATGGCCCGGGTCCAATTAGAAAACTCCTATGGAGTCTTCGAAGCCTTTTCCTGAGTGGCCTCCTCTGTGAGGCCTTGCCAGTCTTCCTTCCTTTGAGCTAACCCGGCACCTTCCACCCTTTCGTCTGATCATACTCTAGAATCATCACCATTTGGGGCCCTGTCTGACCCTCCACGGTGGTAGGGGCAGGGGCTGATTCATCCCTGCCTCCCCTGGGTCGGAAAGGTGTCGGTGAGTAGATTGGGTGAGGGGATGTGGGTTTCAAACCACAGGTGGAAAGGCGAGACGGGGAGCATCGTTGTCTGGAGCCGTGGGGACCGATAGCTCCGTCTCTTCCTCACAGCCTCCCTGCCAGCCCCGAAGGCGCCCCAGATTCCCGCTCCGGCTCCGAGGGCCCCCTTACCTCTGTAAGTTTTCCAGGTCACAGGGCTCATTCCCTGCCCGTCTGCACTTTGAGAAGCATTCAGCTGTGTTCTCCAGGTCGAAGGCTTCATACTTGCCTTCATTGATGAGCCCCAGACAGACATTCCTTGGTTTCTCCTCTTTCTTAGAATTTTTCTCACCTGAAGGAGGGATGCAGAAGGCGTGAATGGTCTGAGTAGGGAGGCAGCAGGGGCAAGAGGTAGAGGGTAAGATGCTCAGGCCCCAGGGTCTGGTCATGTGGGCTCGAATTCCAGCTCCTTCCACCTACACTAAGTATGTGCACCTGAGCTGGACTCCCTCTCCCTGGGCCTCGGTTTTCCAGGCAAAGGAGATACTACCCCCCACCTCACAGGGCCGGTGGGATGCTTTGGGGAAAGTGTGTACAAAGGGCTTGGCAGATGGCTCCTATTTCCCTTTACCACCTCCTCCGGGGAGTCCGCTGGGCTTTCCACAGTTGTTCCACATCAGACATTCCAAAGCCCTTGCAACCGTGGCCTGAAGGTATAACTCTAGGGCGTATTCTGTCTCAGATTGCCTTATTCTCCCACGTTCTCATTACGACCCTCATTACGACCCCTGCTGGGGTAGGGAGAGAACACAGCAAACTGAGGGCCCCTGGGGCACGGCGCCTTGAGTGAGGTCACCATCTAGCTAGCGGGCAGCTCCGGAACGACAGACCAGCTTCCATGACTTCTAGCTCAGTTCCCCTTTCACGGGGCAGGGGACGGAATGGAAGCTTTGAGTCACTGACTCGCTGTGTGACCTCAGGGAGACAAACTTTTACGTATAAACTTACTTAAACCCTCCGAGGCTCCGAGGCTCCATCTTCTCATCAGTGAAATGGGGCTAGTAATACCTTCTCTGTGAGTTGTAGGGAGGATTAGGGTTCAAATACACAAAGGGTATCGCTCTTCGTAGGTGTTCGGAAAACCAGTATTACTTATTCCGGGAGGTGAGAATTTCATTGTAAAACCGACTATTTATGTATTCGTGTACTTATGTTGGATGTCTGTATATATGTGTACACATTTACTTATCTCTCAACAAAATTAATACATGCACAGAGGTTTGTTTTCTTCTTTTTTTTTTTTAATTAAACAGTACAGGGGCACCTGGGCGGCTCAGTCGGTTAAGCGTTCGACTTCAGCTCAGGTCATGATCTCGAGATTCATGAGTTCAAGCCCCGCCATCAGGCTCTGTGCTGACAGCTCGGAGCCTGCAGCCTGCTTTGGGTTCTGTGTCTCCCTCTCTCTCTGCCTCTCTCCCTCCTCACGCTCTGTCCCTCTCTCAAAAATAAATAAACATTTAAAAATTTTTAAATAAAAAACCAAATTAACCCCCACGCAAGGACATAAAATGAAAAGTGAAATTCTCCGCAGCTCCCCGGTTACACTCCGGAGTTCACGCCCCTTCGCAGATCACCGCACAACCTCGCGGAAATCTCCTATGCGTCGGCGAGTGTTGTGATACAAACTGTTAAAAATGTACGGGACTGGGATCGCTTAGCAGTATGTGCTGAAGAACCTTCCACGTCAGCGCCTGCCGATCCGCCTCGCTCTGCGTACACTTGCGTGCCCTTCCCTTAGGCGGCTGTGGTCGGTGGGCTTTTAAGGTTGTCGCTTTTTGTTTCTTCCTATTTTGATCAACGCTGCTGACATCTTGGCCCGTTCATGTTAAGAATTCCTAGAAAACATTGCTGCCTTAAAAAATCTCCGGGTCAACACGTGTGAGCTTTTAAACCATGGTAGGTGTTGCCAAATTTCCTTCTGAAGGGGATGCACCTATTTCCACATGCGGCAAACAGAGCAGCCGCGGAACCGAACATTCGCAAGCCTAGACTTCGCCCAACCCGCAACCCTTTGCCAACTTGAGGAGTGAGATTAAATTTTTGTTTTAACTTAAGAAGGAGTTGGAGCATCTATTTGTTTTTGTTTTTGTTTTCCGTAAACTGTGCTGTCGTGTGCTCCGTGCATTTGTGGGGGCGCCTCGACAGTCCGAGCACCTTGGCCCTTCCGATGGGCACAGCAGGAACGGTTAAGGGGGGCTACTTTGGGCTGCGCGGGGCTAAGGGGTAGGCGGGCGGGGGGACATTTACTTTTCATTTCTTATACCCTTCTCGGGTGTGCGGGATTTTTTCAAGAGATCACACGCAATATGACTTTTATAATAGAAGAAACAAGTTAATTTTTAAGGTAGAGATACAGATAATGGCAGACCAAAGTTAGAGTGATGTAGGGCTTTAAAAATTACATTTTAGGGGCGCCTGGGTGGTCAGTCGGTTAAGCATCCGACTCTTCGTTTTGGCTCAGGTCATGGGCTCATGGTTCTTGAGCTCGAGCCCTACGTCGGGCTCTGCACGTGCAGCGAGAAGTCCACTTGGGATTCTCTCTCTCCTCTCTCTCTGACCCTCCCCTACTTGCGCCATCTCTGTCTCTCTCAAAATAAATAAACTTGAAAGAAATTACAGGGGCGCCTGGGTGGCTCAGTCGGTTAAGCGGCCGACTTCGGCTCAGGTCATGATCTCACGGTTCGTGGGTTTGAGTTCCGTATCGGGCTCTGTGCTGACAGCTCAGAGCCTGGAGCCTGCTTCGGATTCTGTGTCTCCCTCTCTCTCTGCCCTTCCCCTGCTCCCGCTCTGCTCTGTCTGTCTCTCTCTCTCAAAAATGAATAAACATTAAAAAAAAAAGAAATTACATTTTAGAGTGGATTTTATAATAATCAGATATATGGTGACTGTGACTGGGTTTTAAGTAGCCTATAAAGAAACATTAATTTTCTGTTAGATTGTAAAAGTGTTCGTGACACTGTTTCCTGGGAAGAAGCAAATGCTTGATGAGTGTGTATGTAATATGCTCTACATCTGCTTTTTATTTACTTCTTTTTAATGTCTTTATTTTTGAGGGAGAGAGAGACAGAGTGCCAGCGAGGGAGGGGCAGAGACAGAGGGAGACAGAATCTGAAGCAGGCTCCAGGTCAGCACAGAGCCTGATGCGGGGCTCGAACTCAAGAATCTCGAGATCATGACCTGAGCTGAAGTCAGACGCTTAACGGCCTGAGCCACCCAGGCACCTCCGTGTTTGCTTTTTTTTTTTTTTTTTTAATTTTTTTTTAACGTTTATTTATTTTTGAGACATAGAGACAGAGCGTGAGCAGGAGAAGGGCAGAGAGAGAAGGAGACACAGAATCCGAAGCAGGCTCCAGGCTCTGAGCGGTCAGCACGGAGCCCGATGCGGGGCTCGAACCCACAGACCGCGAGATCATGACCCGAGTCGAAGTCGGACGCTTAACTGACTAAGCCACTCGGGCGCCCCTATGTTTGCTTTTTAAATAAAGGAGGAAGAGAGAGAAAAGGAAAAGAGGGAGAGGATGACAGAGGAGAGGGGAAGGGAGTGGGGGTGCCATTGTCTGTGTGATCCTAGCCCTCTGTGTGCCCGAGGGGTTACTAATAGGTGTGGGCACAGGTGGCGCCCTGGCGGGTGCTGCCAGAGCCCCCTCCCTGCCTGCCTCAAAACGTCAGTGCAGCCGGGTGTGCGAAGCTTTTGGCGAATGCAGAAAAGATGATTAAATATCTTTTTGGGTGATTATTTTTTGAAGACATTGGAGGCATCTCATCCAGACCACGAGAGCCTGAACCAGGCCTGGGTGGGATGATGCCAGTCCCCACCTCGAGGCCCACACGACACGTCCCCACCCCGACCTGCCCCCGAAGCCGGCCTCCAGGGACCACCTCAATCCACGGGCAAGTGGGAAGCAGGCTGGAAGTCGGAGGGCGGTATCCGCCCCTCCCTACAGCTCACCCCCAGGCGACAGCCCGGCCCTGCCCGGAAGTCAGCACCGGTGTTTATCAAATGAATGAATCCATGAGCAGACAGTGGTCAGTAACCCATAAATACGCACGGAAGAAGCAGACTTCCCTCTACATATACACGTATAAACCTCTCAGGCCTCCTCCGAATGGCTGATGCTTCGCCCAGGCGGGAGCACCGCCACCACCACAGAATAAACTCAGCCACTGCGGGGAGCCTCGAAGCCCCGACCAGCGGAGTTACGGCCTTTGTGGAGGGCCCGGGGTCCTTACGATGCCCGCTGAGACCGGACAGTAGCCACCATGATTAATGATTGAGTTAATTAATCTGTCAAGTGTGCTGCCTGGCGGCCGGCGCTGCCAAGAGGTCAACACCGCATCCCCCCCCTCGCTTTTCTGAGCCGAAGACTGAACTTCGCACTTTGCTGAATCTCTCTGCATTTGAAGAGAAAGTTCTTTGAAGCCCAAAGAGCTTAACCCCATTTGACCCCACGACCCCATGAAAGCCGCGCTGGACAGACACGTGAGGGGACCGGCATGCAGGCCACTCGCTGAATCAAGAGCACAGCAGGAGGATGGGGCGCCCAGGGGGCTCAGTCATTAGCGTCTGGTTGTGGGATGGCACCCCTGCCTCAGGCTCTGCGCTGTTCAAAGGAGCCTGCTTGGCACTCTCTCTCTCTGCCTCTCCCTCTCTTTCTCTCAAAATAAACAAATAAACTTTTAAAAAATACTAAAGAGCAAACAGGGAGGGGTGCATGGGACACTGAGCGGGAACACCCCTTCTGCCTGACAGGGTCCCTGCAGACACCACAGGGCGCCGAGGAGGGTATGTGAGCGCTGCCCAGGTGGGCCGGGTGTGGGCCCCGCTTTCCCGGGAGACAGGACACCGAGGGCAGGGCCTGGGGTCCTCAGACTGCTCTGGAGAACCGTCGCGTGTACAAGGCTGAGAGTTCCCAGCCTGGCCAAGTGGGGACTAGGAGGCCGGTGCTGGGACAGGGAGGGGGAGCCAGCCAAGGGCACGGGGGAGCGCAGAACAAGCCCCCGCTGGCCTCGGCCTCCGGAGCGTCCTGCCCCTCCCCTGGGAGCTCAGAGGCCAGCGGGGTAAGAGTGTGTCCAGGGCCCACTTGTGTCCCAGAGCCAGGCCCGTCGGGCAGCTGCAGCCCAGAAGAGGGGAGGGAGGGGAGCACCTGAGACCCAGCGCTGACCCAAGTTTATCATGATGACCCCAAACTCAGGATGAGGTGAGAGAAGGTGCAGAGGCTGTTGCCTTGGGCTCCTTGGACAGACATGCTCCAGACACCCCGACCCCTACCCCTTTCCCGGCCCCCAGCCCTCGGTCTCCCAGGCTCGGAGAGAGGGGACAAGGAACCAGCCGCTCACCTGAGGCCCGGAGCAGAACGAGTGGGAGCAACAGGACCCCCAGGGCCCGGGGTGTCACCATCCTTGGCCAGCCTTGTCCACGCTGGCCGGAGCCCTGTGTCTATGTGTCCCTCTGGCCCCGGGCTCCGTCGAGCGTTACTCTGCCTCCACCCCCTCCCCCCACGCAGCGTCACGGCTTCCTGTGGCCTCTTTCTCAGCCTTCCTGCTCCATGGCACCATCGGGCGGGTTGTGAAAGGTGCGTGTGGGGAACCGGCTAGCGCTCCGTCTCACCCCGCTCCGTGACCGCCTGCGGGAGGGGGGGGGCCGCCGCCGGACGCCCCAGGCGGGCCGCTGGGGATGGCGACGGGCGCAGGTTTTAGAGTCGGGCGCACCGGGCGCAGACCCTCGTCTCGCAAGCTGGGGCCTCTCTGCGCGTGATTCTTCCTCCGTAAGGCGGATGCGGTGACGGGGCCGCCGTGGAGCGCCGGGCTGGGTCCCACGCCCGTGACGCGCCCCGCACACGCCCGGCTACGGGGATGCGCGCGGTACCCAGGCTCCTCCAGTCGCGCTCACGGCTTGAACGAGGCCAGCGGCAAGGCAGTGCCTGCTGGGGCCCCAGCAGCAGAAGAGGGCCAGCCCCGCAGGCCCCAGTGATGCCCCTGTCCACCCCTCCCCCGGCCAGAGCGGGTGACAGGAGGAGAGGGCCGGGGCGGGCGGGGGCACCGGCTCTGGGGTCAGGCAGGCCCGGGGGACCTCCGGCCTGGCGCGGGGGAGCTTGGGTGAGCCGCCTGCTGCTCTGAGCCTCCCCCAAGTCCTGCGGAGAGAACTCATGAGATCACGCAAGCGGAATCGTCCAGGCCAGGGGGCAGGGCTGCTGTCACTGTCTTCTCACCATTGCCCGTACTGCACACTTACGGTCATGTCTGTCGCCCGGCTGGTCATGGGTGGCCCAGACAGGAAGTGGGGGCGGCCACCACACATGGGGTGCGGCCTGAGGGAAGGGGAGGGGCTGACCACACAGGCCCCAGCGCTGGGGGCTCCGAGGAAGGCGTGTGGACGAGGCCGGGGCCCTTGGCGTGGCCCCACGGTCACCGCGAGTTCGAAGTTCGAGAGCCTCCCACCGAGAAGGTGCGTCATCTCCAGCAGCCCCTGCCTCAGCGCCAGAGTGAGGTGTGCTCCACCCTGGGGGTCGGGCCCCTCCCTCTTCCTCCCACACAGTGTCTAGACAGGATTCAGCCCCCCCCCTCGCCCCCGCTGGGAGGGGGGGGGTGGGGAGAGGATATCGGGTCGCTCATGGGGCTTGCGTGACAGGTGGGAGTCTGGCGTGGAGCCCCAGGCACTTCCTCTGCAGAGAAGGCTTGGAGGCAGATGGGAACCACCGGGCCTGTCAGGCCTCCGTCCCGGCCGCGGCCAGGTGAGGCGATCAAGTGGACAAGGGCTTCGCGAGGTGCGGACTTGCTGGGACCCCGCTGGAAACCCATCCTGGTGCCAGGGCCCTCCCAGGGGCTCGCAGGTGCCTGTTTGTGAAGAAGGGCCCGGAAGGAGGGACCCAGAGCTTCCAGCACACCTGGAAACACAGGACCAGGGGTCTAGGAAAGCGGCAAAAGCCGGCCGGGCTGGGCCAGGGTGAGGCTACCGCTCCCAGGCCCTGGAGCCATGGACAAAGCCCTGAGACCCCCAAAGCCCAGGGCAAATGGAACCGTGGCTTCCCTTTCCGCCCCCTCCCCTGCCTGTCCCCGTGGCCCCAGATGGGCTCCAGGCTCCTGGCCAGGCCTGGCCAGCATTCACCTTCTGGCCACTTCCATCCGTTCCTCACGCCAGAGCACTGTCTCCACACCCATGCCTGAGAGCAGCGGTCCTGCTGTCCGAGGCCCCACAGCCCGGTGAACAAGGGCCGGTGGCGCGGCCCATCCAGCCTTCTTCTCTCATTCTCGTTTCCTGATCGGCCCCAGGGTGTTTGTATCAGTGACTCGTAAGAGAAGCACAGAAGGAAGCTCAGAAGAAAGTGGCCCCAACTGTTTACGTTGGTTCGTTAGGTGATGTCAAGAACTGATTTTTATTTTCTTCTGTGTGCTCTTCTACAGTTTCCAAATTCTCTACAACAAACATCTACTTCTTTAAATTCAAAAGACAAATGAGATAGGACTTAAAAACAAAGACCTCCCCGTCTTTGAGGCTAAGATCCAGCCCAAATGCCGCCTCCTACAGGAAGTCTTCCCGGATCCCCAGCAAGAAATGATGGCTCCCGCTAACCCCATACCTGTAGCTCCAACCCTTTAGAGGTCTAGGCCGGGGTCACCAGGGGAGGCATGTCTCAGTCTTCTTGGGTACCGGGGCAGAATCAATTCTGCATTGCTAGGCCCACAGTTCTCGCCACAAGAGGGCTTCGAGAGAGGCTGAGCGCCCCTGTGAGGGATGGGCTTGGCAGTGGTGAGCAAGGGTGATGCAGCTTACAGAAAGGCCCGGATGGACAGAAGGACCTAGCCCAGCCCAGAATGTCTATACTAAGCCTGAGTCGAGGGCAGGCAAAAGTCCGTGCGGTAGATAGAGGTTTACAGCAGGCACCGGGCGGCTCTCGGAAACCACAGCCCAAAATACAGCAGGGGGACGGGGGGGCCCCCAGGGCTGAGCGGAGGGCTGGAGAGGGAGGGCTGGAGAGGGAGGGCTGGAGAGGGAGGGCCGGGGAGGCCGATGGAGGGCCCTGGGCTCCGAGGTAGAGGTCTGGCTCCTCCTCCAGGGGTCTGGCTCAAAGCTCCGCCCCAGCCCACGTGCCCTGAGTGCCCCTCTCAGGCTACGATGACAGGACCGCCGAGCGCCCTCGTGGGACACCAGAGACAGAACAACCATGGCACTTTTCTGTCCCGGGTGGGGACACAGGGCCAAGGACGCCACCAGGCCTCGCGGGTCCGGGACCTGACTTTGGGGCCGTGAGGGCTCCCATCCCCAGCCACGAGGGCCAGGCCCGGGGGGTGGTGACTTGAGACCAGGTAGGCCCCCCGTCAGGACAGCAGGGGGACAATCCCACTCCTGAGCCCCTTGTGAGCTGGACCCGAGGGCCGAGCGGCGCGCAGGCCAATTCCGAAGCCCCGGCCCGGGACTCGGGCTGCCAAGGGCACCCGCCCCCATCGCTCGGAGGTCCTCGGGCCTTCTTCTCAAGTCTCCGGCGGACCCTCAAGTGTCGGGCCTGGCCGCGGGGGCGGCGGGCGGCGGCGAGGAGCGGCCTCGGCTCTGTTTCCTCACGCGGCTCCTGGAGGGCGGCCGGCGGCCTAGATGCGGCTGGACGAGGTGCTGCCCGAGCTGATGGGGAGCCTGGCACTGTCCGAGCTGCTCTTCAGAGGCGAGGGCCCGCCCCGGGCCTGCAGCCGCATGGACCAGTACCAGAGGAAGATGAAGAAGCCTGGGGGCAGCGAGGGGGCACAGGGGTCAGCGGGCTGGGGGCCGCCCCGGCCCTCCCCGGCCTCCCTCCGCGGCGCCCCTGTGATCCAGGGGAGCACCTGTTCCACTGTGTGATTCCCCGGGCCCCATCTCCTGTTCTTCTCCCGAGGTTCTTATGAGGTCAGGCCTATTCGTTAGTCTTCTGTGTCACAAACGAGGAAACTGAGGCCCAGGGAGGTAAGGGGACTTGGCTGAGCCAGCAGTTAAACAGTGGTCGGTTTGCAGAGCGTACCTCTCGGCCAGGACAGAAGGGTGTGTGCGTGTGTGCGCGTGCGCGCGCGTGTGTGCCGGTCACTGGAGGGGGATGGTAGGGGGGTGCAGGTAGGAGGGACCCTGTGGCGTCAAGCCCTGGCCCTCACGATCCAACCCCTCTGCTCCTCTCCCGTCACCACCTCCCCTCTGCCCCCCACCTCCACTACCCTTCAGTCCCTCACTATTCTTTCCACGCACGACCAAACTCCGGCCTCGAGACCTCGGTCCCGCCGCTCCCTCCGCCTGGCAGTCTCCTCAGCCTGTGACAGCACACCCGCCCCCGGGCCTCTGCTACGGATCTGATTCCTCGCGTCCAGTGGGGCCAAGTCCGCGCTGCTCGCGAGCGGCCCACGATGCCGACGCCCGCGGTCCACGGAAGACACACGGAGTCACAGGGCCCTCGATGTCTCCCTGGCCGGAGCCTTCTGTGGTCTTCGAATACCTCCTACGGAGGCCTCCCTAGCCGCCCTCCCCAGAGCGGCCCCCACCCCAGCCCAGACGG
>PITB01027834.1:0-19759 GCA_004024585.1 Paradoxurus hermaphroditus
GGGAGATAAAACATAAGAGACTCTCAAAGACTAAGAACAAACTGAGGGTGAGGGGGATGAGGGAGGGGGGAGAGGGGGTGATGGGCATTAAAAAGAGCACATGTTGGGATGAACACTGGGTGTTATATGTAAACCAATTTGAAAATAAACTATTATAAAATTAAAAAAATATAAAGATATACAAATATGTAAAAATCAATTCAAATCAATTTGATTTTTGATACTCAGTCTGTTAAGATTTTTTACTTTTTTGTTTCACTTTCGTTAGATTACTTTTTTGTAGATTATTTTTTTCTAGAAATATATTCAGTTTTCTATGTTTTCTAATATTTTGGCATGTAGGTTTTCATAATATTCTTTTAAAATTGTTTTATTTCTGTGGTGTCTGTTGCTATTCCTCCTGTTTCATTTGTGATGTTGTAGATTTGAGTCCTGACCTTTTCTTTTTCTCCCTTTCTTTCTTTCTTTCTTTCTTTCTTTCTTTCTTTCTGAGTCTGGTGTGAGTTTTATCAATTTTCTTAATATTTTCAAAGAACCTGATCCTCTTGTCACTGATCTCTTCTATCGTTTTTGTTTGTTTGTTTTTAAGTTTGTATACCATTGACTTCTGCTCTGATCTTTATTATTTCCTTCCATCTCCAGTTTTTGGTTTTGTTTGTTTTGTTTTCTAAGTCCTTTAGCTAAAATGTTAGGTTGTCTATAGAGGTTTTTCGTGCTATTTGAAGTAGACCTTTATTGCTATAAACTTCCCTATTAGAACTATTTATTCTTCATCCCAAATATATATGTATATATATTTATAGTAGTTGATTTCTAGTTTCATAGTATTGTGGTCGGAAATGATGCATGGTATGACTTCAATCTTTTTTACTTGCTTGGGATTCGTTTTGTGGCCTAATATGTGGCCTATTCTGTAGAATGTTCCACGTACACACAAAAAGAATTTGCATTCTGTTTCTTTCAGGATGGAATGTTCTGAATAACTGAAGCATCCATGTGGTCCAGCATGTCATTCAATATCAATGTTTACATGTTGATTTTCTATTTGGATGACCTGTCCATCGATGCAAATGGGGTGTAAAAATCTCCTGTTATTATTGTATTACTAATAACTAGTTTTTTTTATATTTGCTATTTGTTTTATGTATTTGGGTGCTTCCATGTTGGATGGATAAATATTTGAAATTATATCTTCTTGATGGATATTTCCTTTTATTACTATATAACATCTTTATTTGTCTCTTGTTACAGTCCTTTAAAATCTAGATTGTCAATTATAAGTATTGCTACTCTGGCTTTCTTTTGGCATCCGTTTGCATGATAGATATTTCTCCATCCCCTCACTTTTAATCTTTATGTGTCTTTAGGCCTGAAATGAGTCTCTTATAGCTAGCATATTTATGAGTTTTGTTGTTTTATCCACTCAGTTACCTATGGTTTTTGATTGGAACTTAGCCATTTACCTTCAAAATAATTTTAACAGATATGTATTTATTGCCATTTTGTTTCTTGTTTTTGGTTGTTTTTGTAGCTTTTATTTGATATTTTTTTCTCTTGCTCTCTTTCAAAGTTTATTGGCTTCTTTAGTAATATACATGGGTTCTTTTCTCTTTATTCTTTGCAAAGCTATTACTTGTTTTTAACTTGTCATTAAAATTAGGTTTGTATGTAAATTCTTATTCTTATAGCAGTGTTTATTAAGTCAATGACCATTTAATTTTTATCCCTTTTTTACTCCCCCTCCACACACACACCACATTTTAGCTGTATGGTATCATATTTTATTTTTTTTTTAATTTTCTAAGTCCTTACTGATTTTTACAGATCTACTTATTTTTATTGTTTTTGTTCTTCTAAGTTTTCATGCTACCACTTTCCACTCAGAGAACATCCTTCAATGTTTCTTATAAAGCTTGTTTATTGGTCATGAACTCCATTTTTTGTTTGTTTGAGAAACTCTATCTCTCCTATTCTGTATGTTAGCCTTACTGAATAGAGTATTTTTGGCTGCATATTTTCCACTGTCATCACTTCGAGTATATCCTTACACTCTCTTCTGGCCTACAAAGTTTCTGATAAAAATTCATTGATAACCTTATGGGGTTTCTACTGTATGTAACTACCTTATCTTGGTGCTTAAATTTTTTTTTTCTCAGTATCACAACCTTTTCCATTTTACTTAGTATGTGTGTGATTTGGAACTCCTTGGGTGGATTTTGTTGGCGGATCTCTGTGCCTCTTGGATTTGAATACCTGTTTCCTTTCCTAGATTATGGAAGTTTTCAGTCAGTAGTCCTTCAAATAAATTTTCTTCTCCCTTTCTCTTGTTCTTCTGAGATCCATATAAGGTTAATATTATTTCACTTGATGGAGTCACTGAGTTCCCTAAGTCTATTCTCATTTTCATAATTCTTTTTTCTTTCATTTTTTTCAGCTTGATTAGTTTCATTACTCTGTCTTCCAGGTCATTAATCTATCTGCTGCTTCCTCTAGCCTGTAATTTGTTCCACCAACTGAATTTTTAATTTCATTTATTGTGTTCTTAATCTATGATATTGTTTTATGTCTTGTTAAAAATCTCACAGATATTCTCCACTCTTTTCTCAAGTCCATCACTATGTTAATAATCATTACTTAAATTATCTATCAGGCATATGCTTATATTGGTTTCACTTAGGTCTCTTGTTGTGGTTTTGTCATATTTCATTTGTGACAAATTTTTCTGTTTCCTCTTTTTATCTAACTTCTTATGTCTATTTCTCTGTGTTAGAAAATTCAACTCTTAGAGATAATGGATTTATGAAATAAAAGGTCCTATAGTGTCTTGTAGTGCTATTTCCCCTTTTCCCCAGAAAATGGCACTTCAGAGCTGTCTCTTATGTGTGTGGCATGTGCCCATCAGTCCAGTTGTCTTCACAGGATCTATTTGCCTGTGGGTGGCAGTGTTTGTTTCCTGTATGGCTGGGACACATTTTAACAAGGTTTCTGCTGGTTTGCCTGCTGCTGGTGCCATCACCACTGGAACTGAGGTGCCGCGTATCATGTGGGTTGGGAGATGACGTGTTGCTTCAGTTTGCCCTTATATTCTGGGGGAGAGGACCTGGAGTACAGGGATTGAGGCAAGAGTGATTGGAAAGATTTGATGCACTGATCCATAAGAGGGGGAAGTGTAAGAAAGTTAATTAGTAAGTGTGGATGCAGTACTGGCTCCCACAGGTGACTCCACAGGAGTTGGTGGAGGAAAATGGATCTTCCAGCTTCTTTGTTTCTGGATGGGTCTCTCTGTGACCCCTGACTCTCAGGGCCATGCTCTGAGATGAGTAATAACTATCCCTCCCATATGTCTCCAATGTTTTCAAACTGCTGCTTCCAGCTTGTACCTCTTCATAATATTTGTTATGCTATCTCTTTGAGGCCAGAGACTATGATTCCGAACACCCTCTGGGGTCTCCAGAGCTGAAAGTGTGGATTTTTAACATTTCAGACTTTATGCCCACTTGTTTGTAAGAAAGCATGACATTCAACCACTCTTGTTTTCAAAGACAATGTTATGGGGATCCATCATTTCCGTGCAATCTCCTTGGTGTGATAGGCTCTTTATCATCCTTTACCATGCCACTGGCTCCTCAGGACTTAGGATTATCATTATTTGTTTTGCTTCCAAAGCAAATCATCACTCTTCCTACCTTCTTTGGTGTGGACTCTTCTCTATCTTTACCTGTGGAGTTTGCTCAACCAGTGTTCAGGTCATTTTGTGGGTTATTTATATTAATTGTGTTTTATATACTTTTATGCATGGGATAAGGTGAGTTTAGGGTCATTTTACTCTGAAATCTCCCCAGCCTCTTCTTCTTCTTTTTTTTTAATAATTTATTGTCAAATTAGTTTCCATAAAACACCCAGTGCTCATCCCAACAAGTGCCCTCCTCTGTGCCCATCACCCATTCTCCCCCCATTCCACACTCCCCTCTATCAGTTAGTTCTTAGTCTTTGAAAGTCTTTTATGTTATATCTTCCTCCCTCTCTGTGGCTTTTTTCCATCCCCTCTTCCCCTCCCCACTGGTTTTCTGTTAGGTGTCACAAAGCCTACCTATGCGTGGAAACATATGGCATCTGTCCTTCTCTGCCTGACTTATTTCACTCAGCATAATATCCTCCAGTTCCATCCATGTTGCCACACATGACCAGATTTCATTCTTTCTCATTGCTGCATAGTATTCCATTGTATATGTATAGCACTTTTTCTTTATCCATTCATCAGTTGATGGACACTTAGTTTCTTTCCATGATTTGGCTATTGTCCAAAGTGCTGCTATGAACATCGGGGGGTACACGTGCACCTATGCATCAGCAGTGCTGTATCCCTTGGGTAGATTCCTAACAGTGCTATTGCTGGGTCATAAGGTAATTCTATTTTCTTTTTTTTGATGAACTTCCACACAGTTTTGCAGAGTGGCTGCACAGTTTGCATTCCCACCAACAGTGTAGGAGGGTACCTGCTTCTCCACATCCCCGCCAGCATCTATAATTTCCTGATTAGTTCATTTTAGCCACTCTGACTGGTGTGAGGTGGTATCTCAGTGTGGTTTTGATTTATATTTCCCGGATGATGAGTAACATTGAGCATCGTTCCAAGTATCTGTTTGCCATCTGGATGTCTTCTTTGGAGAAGTATCTCTTCATATCTTCCGCCTAGGTGTGGAGTTTGATAAGTTCTTTATAGATTGTAGATACTAGTCCTTTATCCGATAGGTCATTTGCAATTATCTTTTTCCATTCCATTGGTTGCCTACCAGTTTTGTTGGTAGTTTCTTTTGCCAAGCAGAAGCTTTTTATCTTGATGAGGTCACAGTAGTTCATTTTTGCTTTTAATTCCCTTGTCTTTGGAGATGTGTTGAGTAAGACATTGGTGCGTCTTAGGTCAAAGAGGTTTTTTTCCTGCTTTCTCCTCTAGAATTTTGATGGTTTCCTGTCTCACATTCAGATTCTTCATCCATTTAGAGTTTATTTTTGTGAGTGGTGAAAGAAAGTGGTTTAGTTTCATTGTTTTGTATGTTGCTGTCCAGTTCTCCCAGCACCATTTATTAAAGAGGCTGTCTTTTTTTCCATTGGATACTCTTTCCCGCTTTGTAAAAGATTAGGTGGCCATATACTTGTGGGTCCATTTCTGAGTTTCATATTCTATTCCATTGGTCTATGTGTCTGTTTTTGTGCCAATACCATACTGTCCTGATGACTACCACTTTGTACTAGAAGTTAAAGTCTGGGAATGTGATGCCTCCCGCCTTGGTTTTATTCTTCAGTATTACGTTGCCTATTCGGGGTCTTTTGTGTTTCCATACAAATTTTAGGATTGTTTTCTCTAGCTTTGAGAAGATAGCTGGTGCAATTTGGATTGGGATTGCATTGAATGTGTAGATTGCTTTGGGTAGTATTGTCAGTTTAAAGATATTTATTCTTTCAATCTATGAGCATGAGATGATTTTCCATCTCCTTGTGTCTTACTCAAATTCCTTCATAAGTTTTTTATAGTTTTCAGCATAGAGGTCTTTTCCATCTTTGGTTAAGTTTATTCCTAAGTATTTTATGTTTTTTGGTGCAATCGTGAAAGGGATTAGCTTCTTTATTTCTCTTTCTGCTGCTTCATTGTTGGTGTATAGAAATGCCACCGATTTCTGTACATTAATTTTGTACCCTGCAACTTTTCCGAATTCATGGATCAGTTCTAGTAGGCTTTTGGTGGAGTCTGTCGGGTTTTCCATGTAACGTATCATGTCATCTGCAAAAAGTGAAAGTTTGACTTCCTCCTTGCCAATCTTGATGTCTTTTATTTTCTTTTGTTGCCTGATTGCTGATGCTAGGACTTCCAACACTGTGTTAAATAGCAGTGGCAAGAGTGGACACCCCTGTCATGTTCCTGAACTTAGGGAGAAGGCTCTCAAATTTTCCCCATTGAGGATGATATTAGCTGTGGGGTTTTCATATATGGCTTTTATGATGTTTAAGTATGTTCCTTCTATCCTGACTTTATCGAGGGTTTTTATTAGGAAAGGGTGCTTTATTTTGTCAAGTGTTTTTTTTTGCATCTATTGACAGGATCATATGGTTCTTATCTTTTCTTTTGTTAATGGGATTTATCATGTTGTTTGATTTGCCAATATTGAAGCAGCCCTGCAACCCAAGGATGAATCCTACTTGATCATGGTGAATAATTCTTTTTATCTGCTGTTGAATTCGATTTGCTAGTATCTTGACGAGGATTTTTGCATCCATATTCATCAGGGCTATTGGCTTGTAGTTCTCTTTTTTTGTTGGGTCTTTATCTGGTTTGAGAATCAAATTGATGCTGACTTCATAGAATGAGTCCGGGAGTTTTCCTTCCATTTCAATTTTTTGGAACAGCTTAAGGAGGATAGGAATTGACTCACTTTAAATGTCTGGTAAAATTCCACAGAGAAGCCATCCGGTCCAGGGCTTTTATTTGATGGGAGACATTTGATAACAGTTTGATTTTTTCACTAGTTATGGGTCTGTTCAAATTTTCTATTTCTTCCCGTTTGAGTTTTGGTAGCGTATGGCTGTTTAGGAATTTGTCCATTTCTTCCAGGTTGCTGAAATTGGTGACATATAATTTTTCATAGTATTCTCTAACAATTGCCTGTATTTCTGAGGGATTGTTTGTAATTACTTCCTTTTCATTCGTGGTTTTATCTATTTGAGGTATCTCTCTTTTCTTTTTGAGAAGCCTGGCCAGAGGTTTGTTTATGTTGTTTGTTGTTTCAAAGAACCAGCTCTTGGTTTCATTGATCTGTTCCACTACTTTTTCTGTTTCCATAGGATTAATTTGTGCCCTGATCTTTGTTATTTCTCTCTCTCCGCTGGGGTGGGTTGTCTTATTTTTTCTGCTTCTAGTTCTTTTGGGCGTGCTGTTAGAATTTGTGTTATTGGTTTTTCTTCTTTCTTGTGTTGGGAGTAGATTGCAATATATTTCCCTCTCAGGACTGTCTTTGCTGCATCTCAGAGAGTTTGGATTGTTGTATTTTCATTTTCCTTTGTTTCCACGTATTTTTTAAATTTTTTCTCTGATTGCCTGGTTGACCCACTAGTCTTTTAGTAGGTTGTTCCTTGGCCCCATGTTTTTGAGGATTTTCCAAACTTTTTCCTGTGGTTGATTTCAAGTTTCAAAGCATTGTGTTCTGAAAGTATGCAAGGTATGATCTCAATTATTTTATATTTATTCAGAGCTTCCCTGTGTCACAGAATGTTGTCTATCTTGGAAAAATGTACCCTGTGAAGTTGAGAAGAATGTGAATTCTTTTGCTTCTAGATGAAGGACCCTGAAGATGTCCTTTAGGCCCATCTATTCTAATGTGTCATTCAGGGCCATTGTTTCTGTGGTGATTTTCTGTTTTGTGGATCTATCCAATGCTGAGAGTGGAGTGTTAAGGTCCCCTACTATTCGGACATTTTTGTCGATAAGGTTACTTATGTTTGGAATTAGTTGTTTTTGAAATTTGTTTGCCCCCGAATTCAGCGCGTTGATATTTATAATTGTTAGCTCTTCCTGCTGGATGGTCCCTGTGATTATTATATAACGTCCTTCTTCATCTCTTATTACATCGTTCACTTTAAAGTCTAGTTTGTCTGATATAAGTATGGCTACTCCAGTTTTCTTCTGACTTCCAATAGCATGGTAGATAGTTATCCATCCCCTCACTTTCAATCTGAAGTTGTCCTTAAGTCTAAGATGAGTTTTTTGAAGACAGCAAATAGATGGGTCTTGTTTTTTAATCCATTCTGTTACCCTGTGTTTTTGACTGGAGCATTTATTCCATTTACATTCAGTGTTAATATTGATAAATATGGGGTTAGAGTCACTGTGTTATCTGTAGGTTTCCTGCTTGTCAGGCTGTCTCTGGTAGTTTGTGTTCTTTGCAACCTTTACTTCAGAGAGTGCCCCTAAGGATCTTGTAATGCTGGCTTATTTGTGATGAATTCCTTCATTTTTTGTTTGTTGGGGAAATCCTTGATCTCTCCTTCTATTCTGAATGACAGGCTAGCCAGATACAGGATTCTTGGTAGCATATCCTTCCTGCTCATCACATTGAAGATATCCTGTCATTCTTTTCTGGCTTGCCACGTTTCTGTAGATAAGTCTGCCACAATCCTTATGTGTCTGACTTTGTATGTTAACTCCCATTTTTCCCTAGCTGCTTTCAGGATTCTCTCTCTGTCTTTATATTTTGACAGTTTTACAATGATGTGTCATGCAGAAGGTCTATTCAAGTTACGTCTGAGGGGAGTTCTCTGTGCCTCTTGGATTTCCACGCCCATTTCCTTCCTCATGTTGGGGAAGTTCTCAGCAATGATTTGTTCATGAACCCCTGCGACTCCTTTCTCTCTCTCCTTCCTCTGTTATTCCTGTGATATGGATATTGTTTCGTTTGAGAGCATTGCTCAGCTCTCGGATTCTCCTTTCCTGTTCCTGGATCAGCTTCTCTCTCTTTTTCTCTGCTTTCTCTTTTTCCATAATTTTATCTTCTAATTCACTTACTCTCTCTTCTGCCTCTTCAATTCGCACTGTGGCTGCGTCCAATTTGTTTTGTAACTCATTTAAGGCCTTTTTAAATTCTTTCTGACCGTTTTTTTAGGTCCTTGAACTCTGCAACGTGGGACCCCTTGCATTCCATGTTTTTTTCCATCCCGGCGATTTGTTTTATGTTTATCATTCTATATTCAGGTTCTGTTATGCTGCTTATATTGGTTTCATCAATTATTGAGCTGTCACTACTTCCTATAGATTCTTTTGAGGAGAATTCTTCCGTTTTGTCATTTTGGCTAGGTGTGTTTTCGATTGTTTCTTGAAGTTGCCCTGGAAAGGAAAACAGAGTGACAGACAAACAAAAAACAGAAATACTCAAATGTACTGACAAATGATACAGACATGTGGTTCACAACAGATAAAAGAATAACAAATGACACTCTGAGGGTGATGTCCTGAAGTACCGGCTACATGTTAAAGACAGGGTGTGCCGTGTGCTGGTGGCAGAGCATATACAGAGAGAATAATGACAGGTGCGTGAGGAGGAAGAAAATGGACTTTGCCCAAGTAGAGGGACTAAAGGCTTAATCCAGACTGAGAGAAATCAGAATAAGGACGGGTGCAAGGAAAATGGAATGAAGAAAGATGTTGCCCAGATCAACTTATGTGACCTGGTTATTCCAGAGTGAGAGATGGGGAAGTACAGAAGGAGGTGTAGAACCTGCCTTGAGAAAGTGGGTTAACAGTCTGTTTAAACCAGCCAGTACCCTGGATCGCCATCTCAAGGGTGGGGATCGGTAAGAAGGAGAAAGGGGAGTATATATTTTAAAATGAAGAAATGATATGGAGTTACTCCAGACAGCCTTCTGAACTTGGCGTCTGTAGCTCCTGCTGAAAGGTGTCACTCCTGTGAGTAGCCACGTGGCTTGATGTAGGTGGGTCCTGCCTCCACTGCCTCAGCGATGGCTTTGGGGGTGACTTCCTGGGGCCGGTGTTTGTGGGCTTGTGAGACACAATGGCATTTCTCCAGTCCTTTCTTCCCAGTCCCGGAGCCTCTATTCGCCCCTTTATTTCTGTCCTCACTCTGCAACAGGCGCCGGCGTAGTGTTGTTTGCTGGGCAGTCGCTCACCCTGCTCACTCTGCATGCTACACCTGATTACGTTGTAAATTGTGTGCCTGGGTTAGAAGTGCTCCGCAGACGGCTCTGCGCCTCTGCGTGACTCAGGCTGACTGGGTCGCCGCTGTCCTGGCGCGAGGAGAGTTCTGTGGAGAGTTCTGCTGTTAGCAACAGACCTTCTCTTCAAAAGCTCTGCATTTAGGGACTGGATGGTGGTGGTCTCACCCTCTCTGTCCCTCTTGTTTGGATGTGGCCTGTTCTGCACTTTCCCAGCTATCCTCGAGGATGGCTCCCCCTGCCCGCAGCTCCCTACCTCAGTTCATTTTATCCGCATCAGATTAAACTCATGATTTCTGAGATTTTTTTTGGTTTCGCTTTCTGTTCCTTGTAGACTGCACCACCTTTCCTCCCCGACTCTTGTTGTTGAGAGTCGTTTGGTTTCAGTCCTTCTTAGTTTGAAAGACAAGGGGAATACTGGGTCCACCTACTCCTCTGCCATGTTGGCCCCCCACCTCCCCTTGGCTCCTTCTTGAGGCAGCATTTTTTAAATTGAAGAAATGAAGGCTTAGCTTAGTAGATAACTTCCCCAATGCGTACAGAATATTGTGATGAAAGAGGATTCATTCTTATGTTTATCCTTTACTAAGTGAATCATTTAGTCAGTATTTACTGAAAATATACAATTGTAGTCTATGCCTGACCTGTATTACTTACACACATCACATTCCTGAATTATCTTTGCAGAATTTAAATCCCTTTGAACAGTCAAAAAGTGGACCTATTGAAACCAAAGATTATGCTGACCCTTACCAGCCTTCATGACTTTAACCTGGATCCTTTCACCTAAAAATAACTTTTTCCCTGATTATATGGTGAATTCCCTAATTCCCAATCCCCCTTCATGAATATGTACCTACCCTTAGCTTAAAATTTTCCATTTTATTGTTTGAGGAGACACCGGGGAAATATCTCTATGTTCTCTTTTATTTGTTGCAAGTAAAACCATTTATTTTACTATCATTTGCCTTCACCTTGCCTTTTGTCTTGACACTTACCAAGAGTTGAATCAGTTTTGTGTAACAATACCATCACATTGGGTTGTAGGATTTTGACATATAAATTTTTGAAAGACAGAAAAATTCAGTCCATAGCAGAGCTCTATCAATGTCTTTAATCTTCATATTTATTTTGCAGTAGTCAAGATATATACATTCCTTTCCAGAATTAACTTTTTTTATATTAAATAAACTAGTAGCACACGTTAGAGATTGTAATAACATAATTGATTCTATCTTGATAAACTTGAATTATAGAAAAGCTAGAATCAAAGAATGTGACTTTCTTAAGAAGTTAAAGAACTAGACAAATCATGTTTTTGGTTGGCCACTCTACTTATAATTCAGTATATTTGTTCATTGACACAAAGTTGTGGCTGTGCATATATGAACTAATTCTTCACAAAACTTTCTTCATTCCTTTGGAAATTTCAGTTTAATATATGTGGCTTTAGGTGGCATAAAATGCAAGTTACTGTCCAAATTGAAAATGTATATAAAAATATTTAATGTTAATGTGTTTTATGCTTCTTTTTTTATCTAATGAAAATGACTAAATACACTTTATGCCATCCTATGGAAAGAAATAAAGGTTATATGGTTTTCTTAATATATATTTATTTTGAGAAAGAGCATGAGTAGGGAAGGGGCACAGAGAGAGGGAAAGAGAGGATCCCAAAAAGACTCCATGCTGTCAACACAGAGCCTGATGTGGGACTTGGATCTTATGAACTGTGAGATCATGACCTGAACTGAAATCAAGAATCAAAGTTTAAACAACTGAGTCACCCAGGCACCCCTAGAAGTGATGAGCTTTTAACTTATTCTGGCAATTATTTTCAAAAACGCAATAAGTTCGATAGCTATATTGTTGCCACATTTTACTATTAAGGATAAATTTACAGATTATAAAACCTGAGCTGTGAAGACTGAAATTACTTTTTTAAAAATACTACAAATTGCATGTCCTTAGCTAATTAAATGTGAACAATCATGTCCCTCCTCTAAATTTGTAAAAAATTTACAATTTTTTTCTAAAAAATTCATACGTCCCTTCAAAACACAGCGACCTGAATGACTGGCTGCTTTTTAAATTGGATGCCCAGATAGGTCAACAAGAGTAAAGATGTCTGCAAGAATGTTTTTGAAATCCACCATTTCCCTCCTGTCTTTGCCTACCTATCTGGGAATATAAATTTCACAGTAGTTTGGATGGAGTTATATAGTGTAAAGCTATAAATTGAGTCAAAAAAAGATTTAGGTCTAAGGATCAATGAGTCATATGCTATTGTAAAGGGAAAAAATAAGCCTGACTTAACAAAAACCAGGGGGGAGGGGAAGAGGGGAAGGAAAAAAGATACAGAGAGGGAGGGAGACAAAACATAAGAGACTGGTAAATACTAAGAACAAACCGAGGGTTGAGGGAGGTATGGGAGGGGGGAGAGTGGCTGACGGGCACTGAGCAGGGCACGGGTTGGGATGAGAACTGGGTGTTGTATGGAAACCAATTTGACAATAAAAAATTAAAAAAACTGATGACAAAAATAAAAATAAATAAAAAGTACGCTTAATACATATATTGAATTACTAGAGTAGACCTCTAGGAGTACAAGATTTCTTAGTGTTGTATGTTACTTAGTGTAACTGGGGTATCTAAAATAGAGTTTTGACCCCATAAGAAACTTCATATTTCTACAATATTAACTGTATACTTAATTTGGGGTTGTTATTCAGAGAATGAGTTTGAAGAAGTAAAGGCAGACTGGTCATGCAGGAGAATGAGAATCAAAGAGCATCCTGAAAAGTCAGGCAAGATAGTTCACACAAACTCAGTATGTTCTGGTGAAGGAATGATTAATAGAAACTGCTGACTTAGGAAGATTTCTCTAAGGCAAACATAAATATACTGTACATGGGGACACGATATTCTTGAGATACCTATTGCTAATTTTGAGGGTCATCCCTGCAGTAACTGCTAAATCCCAAGCAGAGATTACAGAGAAACACCTATTGGTAAAAGAGTGTGAGGAGAAAGGGAATAATTATTTCAGTAACTGGGCAGAATCTGCCAGCATATCCCTCAAGTTCCATTTATGCAATGTAAAATTCTACTCTGACAAAGATATTCTAATATGTCTGTAAAATGGGTAATATTGTTATAAAATGTTAATGAAATACTAGCGTTTTCAAAATTAGAGATTTAATTCGGCCTATGGTAAAATCCTCTCCTTCATTACCAGCCTGTATTTTGTATGCATAGAAAAACAATTTTTTTCACTATGTTAATCTTCAAAGCTAATAATTTGGTTAAACACCATACAATGCTGAAATTACTGCCAAAAATCTGTTAATTCACGTCTACTTGTACTATCAGAAAACATTGTACATAAAATGAGGCTTTTCATAAATCAACAGTTTTTCAAATCCCTGCACTTAGAATTATATATATTGGCTGTTTGGTGTCAGTTAATAGAGAGTTTCTGATTTTATACAATTTGGTCTCACTTCTTGAACCCACGGGGCATTCCAACATGTTTTGCCCAATTGTTCCCTTACAAAACAAACTGAATCAAAGGCACTTAACATTTGAGAATATAATGAGTTAATCATAGCCCCTCATCTTCTACTATTCATTCTCCCTTCCCATTATTTTTACTGCCAAATCACAAAAATGATTGTATTTCAATGCTTTCAAGTGGGTGAAACATTCATAAGTTTGGAAGATAATTCAGTGAACCAAGATTTCTGGATTTAAGCAGTATAGATCATTAATCTGTTTCATAAATTTTCCCAGTGTATGTGTGCATTCCAAAACTATTACACAAATACATTTCATTCTACCATTTCTTACTTTATCTTGGGGAAGAAAATTAATCTATGTGATTACTGACCTTGTTTGTCTCTGCAAGACATTTAGGGAAAAATCTCAAGACTATTTATTTATATTAAAATTACTTGGAAAATGTAGTGCAACATATCCGTTTCGATCTGGAAAATTTAGTTCTATACTTTTTCATTTAAAAATTCATATTCTTGTAATATTGATAGATTGATTATATATATATGGATAGACAGATATATATATATATATATATAGCATAATATTTTAATACTATTAATAGAGGAAGTATTGTGTCTATGATAAGACAGGAGATAGGTTTGATAGAATAAATTAAAAGAAAATATAAATTTTCGGGGCACCTGGGTGGCTCAGTTGGATAAGTGCCTGACTTTGGTTCAGGTCATGACCTCTTGGTTCATGAGATCGAGCCCCATATCGGGCTCTGTGCTGACAGCTTAGAGTCTGGAGTCTACTTCAGATTTTGTGTCCCCCTTTCTCTCTGCCCCTCCCCCACTCTTGCTTGGCCTCTCTCTCTCAAAAATAAATAAACGTTAATTTTTTTAATCAAAGAAAAGAAATATAAATTTTTAAACTTTGTTCAACTGAAATTTTCAAATATATTATAGCATTTTCAAAAACAAAATCATTTCTGGGGCACCTGGGTGGCTCAGTCGGTTAAGCGGCCGACTTCAGCTCAGGTCATGATCTCACAGTCTGTGAGTTCGAGCCCCGCATCAGGCTCTGTGCTGACAGCTCAGAGCCTGGAGCCTGCTTCGGATTCTGTGTCTCCCTCTCTCTCTGTTCTTCTCTTGTTCATGCTCTGTCTCTATGTCTCTCAAAAATAAAATAAAAAACGCTAAAAAAATTTAAAAAAACATTTCTATAAAATTCATTATTAGATACAGAATGAAACTTTATGAATGGCCATGAGTTCTTTGATTCATAAGATATAGTATATTTGGAGTTAAAAATGAAATCTTCCTGAAAATAAGTTTAAATCATTAAGAAACTGAGGAGCCTGGGTGGCTCTTTTGGTTGAACATTTGACTTGATTTTGCTTCAGGTCATGATCTTATGGTTTGTGAGTTCAAGCCCCACGCTGTCAGCATGGAACCTCCTTGGGATTCTCTGTACCCTTCTCTCTGACCCTACCCTGCTTATTCTCTCTCTCTCTCAAATATAAATAAATAAAAACTTAAAAATCATTAAGAAATCAACCTATGTTGACTTTAGTTTTAGTTTCAAAAGTGTTCTGACCAATAAACTTTTATTTGTTCAAAATGAATTGTAAGATAGGGTATTGAGTCAATCTAATAATAAAAAATTTATTATTTTTTAAGTTTATTTGTTTATTTTGAAAGAGAGAGAGAGAGGCAGGAAGGGGAAGAGTGAGAGGAGAATCCCAAGCAGACTCTGCACTGTCAACACAGAGCCTGATGAGGGGCTCGAACTCACAAATCATGAGACCATGACATGAGCTGAAATCAAGAGTCAGCTGCTTAACCAACTAAGCCACCCAGGCGCCCCACAAAATCTACTCTTAAAATTGAACTATACATGCAGACTTTAAAAAAGTAACTTATTTCATAATTTGAGTTTTTAGTATTGATTGGATTATATTTATGACAAACAGAAAAAAGACTCATAGATAGAGGGAGAGTCCATAATAATATCAAAGCATAAAGAATTTAATTAATGTATATTTAGTAATCAGTAGCTCAAAATATCAAGGGCAACATAATGTGTTATGGTTAATCTAACATTATATTTACTTTATTTGACTGTGTGTGTGTCACTTTTCATTATTAATAATAATGCCCTAAACTCCAAAATCTCTTTGGTATAAAAAATTTTTTTTGAGCAAATAGCCAGTCAAACACAAAAGAGATTAATCATTTTAGTAGATTTATTTTCTTAAAATTACTTTTCTTAAATTTTAAATGTTTCTTTATTTTTGAAAGGGGGGGAGAGAGAAGGAGACACAGAATCCAAAGTAACCTTCAACCTCTGAGCTATCTACACAGAGCTTGACTTGGGGCTTGAACTCATAAACCATGAGATCATGACCTGAAACAAATTTGGACCTTTAACCGACTGAGCCACCTAGGTGCCCCAGAAAAATTATTAAATATTGACAACAATGATCAAGAGGAGTAATGGGAAATTTGACAATAATTTTATAAGCACTGTAAGAAATTAACTGTGTCTTACTGAGAATAGAAAAAAATCAATATGGCTTAACAAATATTTAGTTTCAGTACTCTACATAAGGACTTTCACATAGTATGATCTTTATCAATAGTTTCTAATGAACATCAATGATACAAATGTCTTAATTTTGTCTGAACTTAATATTAATATACCTTTCTCATTAGGAAGGAAAAATAAAAAAGATACTGAGTGATAAAATGCAATGAAGAGGAGTAGGTTTTCCCATGTTTTACCTAGAAGTTAGCTGTGTAGCAATGAAGCTTTTTTAAATAAAATTACAGTAGAAAATAAAATGTTTTGAAAGGTCAATTTAGTTCTTACAAGGAAATGTCTTATATACTCAGCAAAAGATTTTATTTAAAGTGATATATATGAAAATATTTAGTCCAGTTTACACCTATATGTGCTAAAAAATACTTTCATTTTTCTAAATTTCTTAAGAGTTTATTATAACAAACAGCAAAAAATATGCACACATTTAAAATGTACAATATGCAAACTGACATTTATATACCCCACACTCAAGAATATGTATAAAGTTACCACTTATCAAAATTTTCTTGCTTATCTCTCCCAACTATCTGTACTAACTAATATAAGTGCCACCAGTTTTCATCTTCAGGCAACCACTAATCTGTTTTATGTTATTACTGATGAATTTGAGTTATGTATATATGTATCAACAAAGGGGGAGGTAAGAAGCCTGCAACAGAGTAGGAGGACCCTAAGTTCACTTGTCCCATGAATACAAATAGATAACTATCAAATTATCCAAAATACCCCAGGAATTGGCCTGAAGACTGGCATAATGAATGCTTCAACTAAAGGTAGAGAAGAGGCCACATCAAAGGTAGGAAGTGCACAGATATGGTTTAAGGGAGAAACGGATCTTAGCTGCTGCAGAGGGGAGAGAGGTGCGGTTCCTGAGAATGACAAGAGAGAAAGGATCACATCGAAGAACACACAAGGAGACCATTTCTCCACAGCCATTGGCTTGGAAAGTGAGAAGGGCTGAATTTTTCAAGTTCTTGAAACCACAGAGGATTAAAGATTGCAGTTTTAAATGTCAGAGGACTGGGGAGAGTTTGGAGGCATTAGGGTTGGTCTTTGAGAAAAGGCAGGCAAGAAAACAGTGTGGAATCAACAATCTGAAGAGAAACTGGGGCACAAAACGGGGAGATTATTTGCTCTACTTAAAACATGCCCCTGAGAAGCAAAGTTCACAAAGAGACTTTAGGGACAAAGGAGCTGCCTGAGAAGATTTCCCCACCCTGCTCCTTAGCATAAACACAGAGCCACCTGCAGGAAACACTGCAATGCTACCACTGACTGCTTAACTCGCTTATACTAAAGCCCACCCCCCTGCACACCAGTGAAACTGCACTATGCAGTCACACTTACCTGAGTTCCCATGCAGTGGACTCCCTCCCCAAGAAGACAAGCACAAATTTCTGCCCACATGTCTGTTGACCAGAGTTTTGCATGGCCCCAGTAGCAGTGGAGGTGGTGACAGGTCTCATTTCACAAGTAGACCAGAGCACTCATAGTTAGCAAGGATAGCCTTTAAAGGCTGACCTTTAGGATAGAGCAGCAAAAACAAAAGAGTAGAGTACATGCAGCAAACATAAGAGATACTCCATAAAATGCCAGGTCCTGGAGAGTACCTAACCTCTTTATCATAAAGACATTATTTCCAGGAATAGGAGACATAACTGGCATTTCTAACACAGAAAATAAGGTGGAGACTTAGAGGGAAGAAAAGAGAATATAGAGGAATTGATCTCAAATGAAAGAACAAGTTAAAGCCACAGACAGAGATATGAGTGAAATAGGTGTAAGTAACATGCATGACACTAACATGCATTACGAATGTTACTTTAAATGATACTCACTGAATTGGAGAAAAGAATGGAAAACATGGTAACTCCCTTACCACAGAGATAAAAGAGTTTAAAAGAATCAACCGGGGATGAAGACTGCAGTAAGCGAAATTGGAAATAGGCTTCTTTCAATGAACAGAAGACTGGAAGAGCAGAGGAATGAATTAGTGACCTAAAAGACAAAATACTGGTAAATAATGAAGCTGAGCTAAAGAGAGAAAAAAGAATTGTGCAATACAAAAATCGACTTGAGAGGCTCGTTGCCTCCATAAAACAGAATAACATTTGTATTATAAGAGTCCCAGAAGAAGAGGGAGAAAAGAGGGCAGAAAATTTATTTGAAGAAATAATAGCTGAAAATATCCTTAATCTGGGGAAGAAAACAGACATCCAGATCCAAGAAGTACAGAGAACTCCCATCAAAGTAAACAAAAGCAGGCCAACAGCAAGTCACATTGTAATTATATTTGCAAAATATAGTGATAAAGAAATAAATCTTAAAAGCAGTAAGACAAAGGAATCCTGAACTTACAAGGGAACACCTATAATGCTATTGGAGATTTCACAGCAGAAATGTGGCAAGCTAAAAGTAGTGACATAATATACTCACAGTGTAGAATGGTAAAAATCTTCAGACAATACTCTATTTAGCAAGACCATCATTCAGAATAGAAGGGAAGATAAAGAGTTTCTCAGGCAAAGAAAAACTAAAGGAGTACATGCTCACTAAATAAGTCCTGTAAGAAATATTAAGGATTCTTTGAGTGACAAGACAAAGTGACAAAGACAAGAAAGGAACAGAGAAAATCTCCACAAACAACAACAACAACAACAAAAAAAAAACCCTCAAATTTTTAAAAAGTCTCTAAATACATAACTATTAATAATTACTCTGAAGGTGGGGTATCTGGTGGCTCAGTTGGTTAAGTGTCCAACTTCAGCTCAGGTCATTATCTCACGGTTTGTGAGTTTGAGCCTCGCATTGAGCTTGCTGCTTTCAGCCTGGAGCCTGCCTCAGATTTTGTGTCTCCCTCTCTGTCTGCACCTCCCCTGCTCACACTCTGTCTCTCTCTCCTTTTAAAAATAAATAAACATTTAAAAATTAAAAAATAAAAAAATAATTACTCAGAAGGTAAATGGATTAAACACTATAATGAAAATACATAGTGTCAAAATGGATAAAATATTTTATTATAATAGTTTATTTTCAAATTGGTTTACATATAACACCCAGTGTTCATCCCAACACGTGCCCTCTTTAATATCCATCACCCCCTATCCCCCCTCCCTCACCTCCCTCACCTCCCTCACCCTCAGATTGTTCTTAGTCTTTGAGAGTCTCTTATGTTTTATCTCCCTCCCTCTCTGTGTCTTTTTTTCCTTTCCCCTCTAGCCGTCCCCCTGGTTTTTGCTTAGTCTCACAAAGTCCACCTATTCGTGGAAACATATGGTATCTTTCTTTTTCTGACTGACTTATTTCACTTAACATAATACCCTCCAGTTCCATCCATGTGGCTACACATGGCCAGATTTCATTTTTTCTCATTGCCATGTAGTAGTCCATTGTATATATGTGCCACGACTTCTTTATCCATTCGTCAGTTGATGGGCATTTGGTTTGCTTCCATGAATAGAGAACCCAGAGATGGTCCCACAAGCATATGGCCATCTAATCTTTGACAAAGCAGGAAAGAGTATCCAATGGAAAAAAGACAGCCTCTTTAACAAATGGTGCTGGGAGAACTGGACAGCAACATGCAGAAGAATGAAACTAGACCACTTCCTTACACCACTCACAAAAATAAACTCAAAATGGATGAAGGATCTGAATGTGAGACAGGAAACCATCAAAATCCTAGAGGAGAAAACAGGAAAAAACCTCTTTGACCTGAGCCGCAGCAATTTTCTATGTGACACATCTCCAGAGGCGAGGGAATTGAAAGCAAAAATGAACTATTGGGACCTCATCAAGATAAAAAGCTTCTGCACGGCAAAGGAAACAACCAACAAAACTAATAGACAACCGACAGAATGGGAAAGGATAATCGCAAATGACATATCAGATAAAGGACTAGTATCTAAAATCTATAAAGAACTTACCAAACTCCACA
>PITB01027835.1:0-19772 GCA_004024585.1 Paradoxurus hermaphroditus
AAAATGTTTGAATAATGCTCAAAAAAATAAAATAAAATTTGAAGTTGGTATTACTGCCAACTACCATGAGGATGGCTGGTGAGACTTATCCTTAATGAGTGGTCCATTCCATACAGTAGAAAAATTACCATATTCTGGGTGGAATTATGTAACTTTTATGTGCTATCAACTCACAATATCACATCACAACAATTTCTAGAGACATGCTTTATAATTTTGCTCATTTTAAAGATGAGACAAACCCAAAACACAGATAATTGAATCCCAAAATTACACAGTGACTATTATAGCCCAATTGTGTCTCTGTCCAAAATCTTATGCCCCATGTTTCACTGTGTTCTCTCTCACACATAAGGGAAAATTTGTCTTTCATTAGGGGTAGGGGAAAAAACCTTAGATACAGCCAGGAGATCTGGAATTGGTCCTCACAACTGCCCTTATGACCAGTGGTGTGACCTGGGACAAAACAGTTAATCTCTTGATGTTTTATCATATGTAATAATATTAGGACAGTGGTTCTCAAATGGGTGAAAAATATAAGCATGTGAAGAGTTTTTAAAAAATAATCACGCCATGGCCTTATCCTCAATAAATTGAATTGGAATCACTGCAGGGAAGACTTCAATATTGCTCTTGTTGAATTATACCGCAAATAATTGTAATGTGCAAGAGTTGAAAATCACTTGCTATATGGCCTTCAAAATGCCTTCTAGCTCTGAAATGATTTGAACACGTGGCCCAAACTTATGGAGACCATGCCTACTTCAGGATCCATCCTCTGATTCAGATTTATCTGAATATGCTCATAAAGGGAAGCACTGTGCCTGAAGGTGGGCAATGAAGAGTCACAATGCCTGATATCAGATTCTAGTTCTGCTACTTAGTAATAAGGTTGAACCCGTTAGTAGGTTTCCATTTCATCTCTAAAGCATTATAATAGCTTCTGTTATGTGGGGCTGTCTTGAACATTAAATGAGATAATATTAATAAAATGTTTCATCTGATCCCTAGCTGCTACATAATAAGGTTTCAGTAAGATGTAGCTATAAATATTTTTATCATTGCATGTGAACACCTGCCAGCTACTATTTTCCTATAGTTGCCTCTAACAGTCCTTTGAGATGAGAAGCTGTGTTTATAATCTTCTACAACCAGAATATCTCTGGGCACTGCAAAGTCACTCTGCCCCAGTAAAGTATCCCAGCCAAGAGCAGAAGAGGCTTCTGGGCATAGCAGGAGCTAGAGAAGACACCTGTGACTCAGTAAATTTTTGTACTGTGACCACCGTACCACTGTAGAAATTCCCTTTGTACTGATGTTGTTGCCTGTGGCCAGGCCAGGGATGATAATAGGCAGTGCCTCTCTGCAGAGAAGGGTTCCAGGTGGCAGGTGGAGTGGCCATGACATTTCTGATGATCAGTGCTTTCACAACTTGTCATTCTCTTAGAGTAGATCAGTACAGAGTTACATGGCAAAAAGCATTAGGCCTTCTGGAATGGTCCCACTTCTAAAGCCACCCCAGTCCTCAGTCTCAAATGGATCCCCTTTCCTCTATAGTATTCACATTGCTCTGGATAAATACTGCCAAATCCATCCTGTCCATGATCAGCTGTGAGTTCCTTTGGGCTCATAAACAGACGGAAATCTCCCCAAACAAACATACACACTATTGCATACACATGTATACATTGCTTTAGAGCACACAGACACAACATGTTTGAGTCTCAACAAAGAAATATTAAATATACTTTCTTCTCTCCCAGTGCTGCACATCAACTGAGGTTGGATGTGGACTCCCCAGGGGATATGATGTCACCTGAGTGAAACCGTGACTCAATTTCATGAGTCACTTATTAAGTGAAATGAAAAATAAATTAATAGGAACATTTGATGATCTTATTCTCTCCATTATGGCAATGTGTGCTCTTAGTTCAGGTAGCAAAACCACAGATGCCATGTCAAGGGGTAACAACCCTTACACAGACAGGTCAGACACAGAGACTGCATGGCTTAGAGGGGCTAGCAGGCTGGGAAGCATGGAGCTGTGACCTGGGAGGGAAGAGAACAATGGGTGACACTGAGGGGGTATAAAAGCATATGGGGGCCAAGAAATAAGAGAAAGAAGAAAGGGATAGAAGGAAAATGTAGGTGAAGGAAAGAAGATTCCAGCAAATATAAGCATAAGGGCACAGTCCTGAGAACTCAAAGTCAACAAGAAGACCAGTGACAGTGACAAGTGAGAGGAGAGTGGCTCAGACAAGGGAATGATGAGGAGAGTAAAATAGAATAAAAGTAAAAAGAAAGAAAAATAAGGAAAAAAAAACAATAGACTGAAGACAACAAAAGTGGATGTGATAATAAAAAAGAAGTTGCTGGCAAAATCAAATGAAAAACTGCCTCAGAGAGACAGATGAGAAACAGAAAAGAGGAGAAAGAATTGCCTGTCACAGTAAGGAAGTTGCCTGTCTAGATCCACACTAACTCTACTGACCTGAGAAGATGCTCACTGAAGCCAAGGTGGAGAATCCTTCCAGAATTTAAACCCAGATCAAGGTTTAAATATACGCTATGAGTTTGGTTTTGGCATTGCCTCCTCTTAACCCAGGGCAGTTCTGAGGAGGCGGGGGTAAGGAATGATCTAGATAAGGACAATGAGCCATGGAGGGCCTTTTTGCTTTTGCTTTGCTCCTAGATACCCTCTTTTCAAAACTGACACCCAATAAGCAATTCTCCTCAATAGGGTCTACTCTCCCCTAATTTGGGTCCATTCTACCATTAAGAAAAATTTCCAAGCTCTTGTGATCTGGCTCCTGCCCAACTCTCAGGTCTCATCTCAGACCCATCTCTCCCCTCCTCTGATGACCCACCTGTGGGATGCTTTCACCTTTTCCTAATGGGTCAAGTTCCCATTCACCTCCTAGCCTTTGTACATGCTCTTACTTGTCTAGAACAGCTTACCTTCCCTCCTTTACCTAACTAATCCTACTCAGCTCTCAATGAAGGCAAAGCTTCTTTTGGAAGTCCCTTAGAGAGGCTTCTACACAAACATGACATGTTTGAGTGCCACAGTGGTGGCACTTCACTCAACTCTCTGCATGTTTTACAGTGAACTACATAGTTCTTGAATAGCAACAGAAGAAATATGACTTCTCTGGTCATCCACTAAAATATTATTTCTTTGGAGACAAATATCTGGTATTTGTATTCTACCCTAAGAATCCAGCAAGGTATGTGGCTCATAGTAGGAACTCAATGAATATTTGAATAGTGAATGAAGGAAGGAGGAAAGGGTTTATGTGATAAATGCTTCTTTCTTCATTCAGCCTCTCAACTGAAGGTGAGGCCAGAGTTTTGTGTGTTTGGTGGGAGAGATAGTAATGACTATTTCAACTCACCCTCACTTGCTAGGCCAGTAGACTTCCTGCTCTTCTAAGTGCTATGGGTTATGCTTACCTACATTTCCCAGTGCCATTAGCTTTCACCTATAGGACTAAACTTATTCTAAATCTGAGTAAGATTTTTAGCATGAAAAACTCACTTGCCATCTGTATTAGTCAGGATTCTCTGGAGGAATAGAGCTAAGAGGACATATATACCGATTATATATATATTATATATATAATAGGACTTGTCTCGTGCAATTATGGAAGGTGAGAAGTTTGATGATCTGCAATCTGCAAGCTGGAGGATGAGAAAAGCCGGCAGTGTAATCCAATCCTCGACTGAAAGCCTGAGAGCCAGGAGGGCCAATGTCTCAGGGCAGGAGAAGATGGAAGTACTGGTTCAAGCAAAATGCAAATTAACCCCTCCTCTAGCTTTCATTATAATCGGGCCTTCAAGGGATTGAAGGATCCATGGCTGCATTGGTGAAGGAGATCCGCTTTACTCAGTCTACTGATTCATATGTTGATCTCTTCTAGAAACACTCTCACAGACATGTAGAAATAATGTCTTCCCAGCTATCTGGGCATCTCTTTGCCAAGTCACATTGACACATGAAATTAACAATCACAAGTTTACCTCTAGCAACTTGGTGCCCATTCCATTTGCTTAAATTAAAATTAATCTCTAAATGAAGACAATAACAAGGTTATATAATCCACTTAGCATGATACTACTATCCTGCATACAACTGAAGATGTACTAATCCCTTCCCTAGAAGAGGAAGTAAAGTCCTTGAGTGATGTTTGCTCTTCTCTTGATATCCTGTAACTTAAATACTATGATGTAAAATTCACAAAAAGTCAATACATCTTATGTTACATGATAAGGGAGTAAGAGAGGAAACAAAGCAAAGATGTTTGCTTAATATATGTATATACACACACAAAAGTATTTCTAACGAAATAGAGAGAAGCTATTCAGATACTCCAAACAGAGTCCTCATTTCTGTAACTGGCCATGTGCTTGTGGCTGCTATTTACAACTACCTTCTTCTACTAACTACTTTGCATTCCCTTTGTTGTAGCAAGTATCTCATTTGCTGTTGGTTCTTGACCCTGCAGGGTAACCAATCTTTTATTCCTGAAAGTTCTGGGCTCTGCAGTCTCTTAGTTCTGCCTGGATTGGGTTGTCAGTTTTCCCTTGGTTTAGTCACAGAGTATGATAATAGTGAGATGCCCTAAGGGATCTCCTGGATTCCCAACATACGATTCTCCATCCCCCATTTTTAATTCCCCCTTGGTAGTCAAGATCAACCTCCCCAGTCAATGCCATCACTCCCCTCCTTGCCTGTTGATGTAGAGGCATGATGAGCCCAAAGTGACCAGGTTGTGGTCTCAACTTCCAGTTGAATGGAATCTTGTTTCTCCTTTTACAAGCATTCTTCCCTTTGGAACTAAGGTCTCTAGATCAGCAGATCATAAAGTTTAGGGAACAGGAGGCAAACATCTGGTGGTCACTGGGGATGATAGTGAATAGTGCCCCTGCCATTTCTACCACTTGATTCTAGGTGCTGTGAGTCCTGGCTATCGGAAAAATGTCCATCTGAGCTCCAGAAGAGGCTACATATGCCTTCACTGAGTACTGAGCAGATTGAATGTTGCCTCTTAAAGACAGAAAAGAGAGGGCTGCAGATATCTTAGGATATAGCAATGAGGGACGGCAGTTTTGTAACTCATGAGAAACTATTTTAAAACAAAGTAGGGGGATATGGGGTAAGACTACAGTGACCCACTTAGGTGAACCACTCTTCTTTATCACTCTGCTTCCTATTTTTCATTTGAACAACAATGCAGCATCAAGCTCAGGGATATGAAGACACACTGTAATTAGGAACATAGAGCAAACCCACTTACCTGATTTGACACAATTCCTACTCATGAGAATGAACATAACTTAGGATTTTATTTTATTTTTTTTTAATGTTCTCAGGGCACCTGGGTGGCTCAGTCAGTTAAGTGTATGACTTCGGCTCAAGTCAAGATCTTGTGGTTCATGGGTCCAAGTGCCACCTCAGACTCTGTGCTGACATCTCAGAGCCTGGAGTCTGCTTTGGGTCCTGTGTCTTTCTCCCTCTGTTTCTCCTCAACTTATGCTCTCTCTCTCTCTTTCTCTCTCACTCTTTCAAAAATAAATAAATATTTTTTTAAAATGTTATCAATTTGACTTTTAGTTGCCTCTGGCTCTTGACTCCACTATGCCCTGACATGCAACTCCCAAACCTATCTACAAAATGTTCTCCACCCACACCTCCACCTTAGCAATGTGGAAAAATGTCCAGTTGATCTGGGGAAATTCAACATTCTTCTCAATTTTTGCCTAGAAAGTTCCTTGTGAGATTCTAAGGTAGACATCAGGATGGGCTGACAGGCAGTCTGGTATCTCATGATTTGGTGTTCTCTGAATCTGCAATTCTATTTTCAAATATCTTCTCCTATTTAAAAGGCCCTTCTGGTGCTTGATTCTCTCCAACCTGTCTTATTTTAAGCTTTCTTCATGGACTGGTGTACACCTTATCTCCTCTTTGGTGATCAGGTTTCATTTCAATAAGCTGAAAGCCATAGTCTCAGAATTCCAAACTGAAACAAAACATGGTACAGCCTTTTATCCTTTATTTGTAAATACAGAAACCCAACACTTTACCAAAGTTGAAAACATTAAATCGTCTTTACTTTCAACCTTACCCAATCACATACTGAGAAGAACGCATGTGTCTTTGGAATAGGGCCATCCAGAAAACTGAGCCCAGCCCACTCTTAGTATATGCACACACCCATCCAGCCTCCACCAGCTGCTCTAAAGTGCTATTTGCCTAACTGCTCAAGAAGAGAGGGAATCTCTCCAGGCCAGGGACAGAGAATAACATGATATAAATCATATTCTCATTCTCTACCAGTGTCCCTGCCTCAAAACTCCCCTCCAATCAATTCCCAGTCTGAGGCCAAAGTCTTTTACTCATATAATTTCCTTCCTACAAACTTTCCTATGATTCCCCATTCCTCTATAATGAAATATAAACTTATTGGGTTGCTGGACAGTTGGTCCTCTCCCCAGAGAGACAGTGGGGCCACATCCTCACAACTCATGTTTTGTCTTCAGTCTGCTATATGTAGAAACCCACACTCAGGTCTCTCAGTTACTTGCCTATCTGTGTTATTCCTTCAGTCTGTACCACTAGCCTTGTCTTTACCTTGATAAGAAAATCCACCCTATTTAAAAAATATATATTTAATTTTGAGAGAGAGAGAGCAAGAATGGGGGAGGGACAGAGAAAGAGGGAGACAGAATCCGAAGCCAACTTTAGGCTCTGTCAACACAGAGCTCAAAGTAGGGCACGAACTCCCGAACTATGAGATCATGACGTGAACTGAAGTCGGATACTTAACCGACTGAGTCAGTCAGGTGCCCCAGAAAAAAATCCACCCTATTAAAGTTAGTTTAATGTCACCTAGTCTGAGAATCATTTTGATGGAAATAACAGAAAAGTTCATACTTTCTTACTCAAACAAAGAAACAGAATAAACACCAGTAAAAATAATAATGGATACAGTTCACTTAATGGAAGGCCCTGGTTTTCAAGTTTTCACTCACATATGTATTTATGTATTTAATATATACTTATCAAATGCCTACTATGCACCAAACCCCTGTTCTAGGCACTTGGATACAACAGTGAACAAGGCAGGTCAACCCCTGCCCTTGTGGAGATTGTGCTCTCCTGCAGTAAAACAGACCACAGTTCTTAAACATGTAAACATTTCTAATAGATGAGAACACACCAGAAATGTCCTAGGGAGTAACTGGGAGAGGTGGGAGCTCTCTGTCATACAGGTGGTCAGAGAGGCCTCTCCTGCATAGTGACCATTGAAAGAAGAGCCCCAAGGGACACCTGGCATGGGTTGCCAGCATAGGGAGCTATAAAGGTCCAGACAGAGGTGTATCCCTGATTCTAAGAACATCATGGAAGTAGGTTAATAAAGAGAGTTTCAGGAGCATAGGTCAGAGAGATGTCAGGGGCCACACAGCATAGAACATTTTAGGCCACAATAAGATTTTGGGTTCTAGCCTGAGTGAGCTGGCAAGCAACTGTGACGACTGATCAAAGGAATGACAGAATCTGTAAAGGTGCCATCAGGGCCATGCTTCCTCTGTATACTTTAGTGGTGAGCCTGTTTTTCACCTCTTCAAGCTTCTGCTGGTTGTTGACATTCCTAGGCTTATAGCCACATCCCTCCAGGCTTCAAGGCCAGCAACTTTGACTCTCTCTGGTCCATCTTCACATTGCTTTCTCCTCTGTGTGTGTATCAAGTTCCCTTTTGCTTCCCTTCTATAAGTATAGATGTGACTATATTTAGGACCTGCCTGGCTAATCCAGGATAATCTCCATATCTCAAACTCTTAACTTCCTCAAATCTGCAAAGATGTCATCATATAAGGTAATATTTACCATTCCAAGCATTAGAATCTGAAACATTGGGGTGGCTACTATTCAGCCAACTTTGGCCAGCCCCAACACAAATGAAATGTTCTGCGTAATGATTAAACAAAACCTTTATAGATACACTCATTATTCAACCAGGAACCTCTGAGCCCCTATTAAGTTCCAGACTTTGGGAACAGGGTGCAAAAGGAGATAGGCCCCTTACCCTCAGGAAGCTCACAGTCTACTGACAAAACAGACATAGCCAAGTGATCATGCAAACAAATGTTTAATTATAATTGTGCCGAGAAACACAAAGTATAGCATGGCTCTGAATCCTGGGGGAGGTAAGGGGTTAATTAAGACCAGCAGGTCTGAGAAAGCATCCCTAAGGAAGTGATGTTCAAGTTCATGGTTGAAAGATAAATAGGATTCACTGAGTGAAAAGAGGAAGAGAATGCAAGGCAGAGAAGAGGGAACATAGAATTCCCATGACCAGAAAGAACATGACAAGTAAAATAAAATCGAATGAGCATGGGGAAGCAGGAGCCCAATGTGAACCAGGAGTGTAGCAGGCTCATCCCAGGGACCAGTAGGCCTTGATTAAAAAAAAAAAAAACAAAAACAAAACAAACAAAAAAAAAAACTAGCTCTTTTAGGGCTAAGTCCTTGAGGTAACATGCAATTCAGATTATAAAGATCACTCTGCCTGTGAGTGGAGAAAGGGTGGGTGATGGAGAACTGTGTGGGTGTGTGCAGACTCGCTAATTATTTTCCTTTTCATAGACAGAATCTGAAATGCTAGACTGTCCATTTCCAAAGATTTCTTTTTCTGTGGTCTTCCCACACACTCACACCCTGCTCCCAAGTTTGGGGAGGGACCTGGCTCTCAGCTCTCAGTCCTGGGATTACTGTGAATGGCGTAGTCCCAGTCCCTCCTTCCAAACTTTACCTGCTGTCCCCACCCCCACTATATATCCTGATGGGAGGAACTGGTCTCTTTCCTCTTTGTATCTGTCTCAACCTGTATTTCCATACTTCCCAGATGGTGGTTTACATGTGCACGAGAGAGAAAAAAGAAAACCAAAATGTCTGATCTGCCTTTCTCAGGGGAGGAAGAAAGGGCTAGGCTGGCTTGAGTCCCTAGAGTGTGGGGCTCTTTGAAGTCTAGATTCAGAGCACTATGAGACCACAATAAAACAAGGTCAACTGAATTACAACAGCAAAGGGGATGAGGGCAAGAGAAAACAGGAACATCACCAGGCCAGAAGGTCAGAAAACTAGGAACAGGAGAGTTCGACAGACCGAACGAAGATGGGGATTGGGAATGCAATCTAGGCAGGTTCTTGGGAAGAAGGACCCACACTAGCAAAAGAACACGGATGCATCCTTGGTACAGAAGAGTGGGTCTGTTTACAGGAATAAAAACAAAGCAAATGGACACAATAGCCTGGAAACATTTACTATTTATAAATAATTACAAAAATGAAGTATTTTAATATGAAAGTGGAATTTGGCATCTTTAATTTGGTACCTTTCTCCAAATTAGAGTATGCGGTATATCAGAATATTCCTATAAAATGCATCTAATCTAAAATATATTAAAGAAGTAGGTCATTCCTCTAGGTACTTATTGTCAAGATTCAGACTGGAATCCAGGACTCCTAAATCCTGAAATTTCCTTCTTCCTACTAAGCTATTCAATCCCCAACGGAGCCAACACTGGATTCATTTTGCAGACTCCCAATTAATCACAGTAGAAAGCACTATTTGCCAAGTGAAAATCCTCTATTTTGAATTCTTAATCCCCCCACCAGCTGAGTTTACCACAAAGACATGAATATATAATTGAGACATAAAGAAAACATGCCACCAAATTAAAGTGTCCTAATTTTAAATCAATAAATTCTTCCTCAAATAACATGAAATGAAGATCTCTCAAAAGAAAAACACTGCGCTCTGGCAACTCCAGGAGCATTTCACTACTGAGCCCATCTCCAGAAGAAGCCAATTAGATTTTTACCAACATCAAACACTAACTTACCGCAGATGATGTTTAACAGGAATAGAGGTGTTAAGATATATGCCAAGTGGTGACTCTTTAAAGCCTAAATTAGACTGGAGACATCTGAAAGTCTGATACTCTTTCATCTGCATGCAGTGGGCTCTCAGGTACCAGTGAGAGGAGGCTGCTGGCAATGAGCCAGTCTCCCAGTTCCCAAGGGTGTGGGCCCCTTCCCGATCACCTTTATCCTTCCCAGCATCCTCACCCTGTCTGGTAAAATCACCATGAAGGTAGAGCAAACAGTCTTAGCGGTGTGTATTCTATTTTACTGGTGTACAGAGAAACATAGCTTAACTTTACTATGGAAGAAGAATCATTATTATGACTGCAATGTTTATAGAACATACATTTTAGTGTTTCAAAAACTGACTTGGTGGTAGAAGAGGTTTTGGCAATCTTTCCTCTTTGTATTTTTTCCATGCAAGGGACATACATATAACTAGTTGGGTTTGGATATATTCTTTTCTTCTGATACTTCTCTCTTCCTACCGAGGTTTATTTACTCTTGTGCTTGTGATTTCCTTCCATACTGAAGACTTCTAGATATTTGCCCTTTGTCAGAACAATCTAACAGAAGTTTCCTTGAGGAAGAGAAGTGATGCCTTCTCTCCTGACCTAAAAATCCCTATTCACTACGAGGGGGTTGATGAAATGTAACCATGCACTTTTGCCTAGTCTAGCAGATAAATTCAATTACTCCCTCTCAGTGTATTAATAGCATTTATATACATGAGAATCCTAACCCCTGTTACCCTAGAAGAGAGTTATTTGTAAGTGTAGGGAGTGCCTTCTGCTAGACAGGGCAGAAGCTCTGAGTCATTTTGTCTCCAGTGCCTGACTTCGAAGTACTGGTAAATGGGATTGAAAGATTTCAGTTGACATCTCTCAATCTGACAACAGATGTACTGAGAAACATAGTCACCAACTTCTTTCCATGTCCTAAAAAGCTAGGTATTTCAATTTTAGCAAAAACTGAAGAATTGTCGGAAGCTTTCAAGACTTTCAACTACTTAAGAGTCCTCTGGCAACAGCTATGGTATTCAGATCCATGATACTGGCCTTGATAATACTTTGTAATGCCAAAACCTTTAAGAATGTTATATGAGGGTTGTTTCTAACATATTCTGGGATTAGCCAGATCCACACCAGTGGGTCATGAGACAATAAGGAGACATCATACAATCCTTAATTAAGACTATTTGTCTCAAATTCAGCTTGGATAAACTACAGGAAGCCTCTCATGTGGGAATGAGGATATATGGGAATGTACTTTAAAAGGGCTACTTATTCAGATCTGATGTTTGCCCTTCCTCTCAAATCAAATGACTGCGTGTCTTATTTGGAGGGATATGTAAGATCCAGGAGGAATACCAACTACTATACTATTAGAATCTGAAGCAGTTCAGACTCATTGGGAATAACGATCTCAGGCAAAATAATTCTGTGGTCACATACCCTCCTTGGGGAGCCCTAACTGCTTACCTAGAGGGATGTTGAGTGACTCCTGTAGGTATTTCCTGTGAAGCAATAGGGTCAGGCTGCCTGAACTTTTTGCTTCCTTGGAGTCATGAGTGGTGTGAAGGACTTGGACAGTGCAACCCTATTTTTATTTACTGCTGTGACCAAGAAACAATGGGAGGCAAATGTCAAGTTTTCCAAACTGCTTCCAAAGGGGAGGCCCTTCCCATCCACACCAGAAGACACAGAACATGCCATTATTAAACCAATATGACTTCCATTACAGCAATTTTCTCAGATTTCTTTAGTCTGAGAGACTCTTCAGCCCATCCATTGTCAGTAACTACATGGAGAACTTTAAGAACTCATCAGCTAGAACGGAAATGCTTATTTGCATGCTGTCTAAATTCTGTGAATCAATTTCAGGTAAAATGCCCTACTTCCTTGTCATTCTCTAGGGTACTTTGAGGATCACTCTAATTTTGTAGTGAGATTTAATTTCCTGACTTTTTGAAAGTTCTGTCGAATTCAGATGCATGGTCTTGTGATCAGACTGAATGTGCATGTTCATCCATTTCAGGGAGAGGAAAGATAATTTGGAAAAGAGTTTGGGATGGCAAATGTGACCTACTGTCACACAGGGCTATTGAAACTCTAAGAACACAGATGTACTCAGAAGGTGACTTCTGTTGATTCAGAACTGGATGGTGACATTTCCCTCCAAAACAGGCTCAGCAAGCTACAGCCTGAATGGAAATTAGTTGGTACAAAAGTCTTTCTCAACTCTATGGGATCCTTGCAGTGCTGGGAGGGCATGGTGCTTTCTAGGTGATGTGGCTGCAGAGACAGAAATCTTTGCTTTCACTGAAAGGATTACAGCACATTGTTCCCCTTGAAATGTTGTGCTTCAAATTTACTTTTGTACAGGTTCAGAGTGGGGCGGGGGTCTATGGGGCATAGGTGTCCAAAAATTAAAAGTTATTGTTCCTGTTCCCTTAATCATAATAATGAATTTGGTTTGACAAGGTCAATTAATTATTCAGGTTTGGAAAGCATCACAATTACACATATCAGGTGGGTAAGAGGAGAGGGCCCAGAACAGGAAGATAATAAAAGGTCACTGCAGGGGATGGGCAGGGAGAGAGAGTGAGAGAAGGGATGGTACCGCCAAAGCTCTATTGTTTGCAAGTCACCTACCTTTGCTGATTATTTTCCTGGCCTAGCCCTTTTCTCTCTGGAATTCTACTAACACAGGGAATGACAGCAACATCTTGGGTTATTTTTCTCATTCCTGCCCCATTCCAGAAACATTAGCATTTCCTCCCTTTCATGAGCATCAGAGATGTTTGACTCCAAAACACAGGTAATTAACTATCAAACAATAGCAGGGATTTTCAGATTAATTCTGCTTAGCAAGAAATTGGAAAACTTATTTACACCAAACAAAAGGGTGGGGGTGATTAGATATTCCAGTGACAAAAGAGAGATCTAGATAGGGCCTGGGAAACTGATAGAGACAAAAGATTTATTAATTATTATTATTTTTATTATCATTGCTATTAAAGTACTATCCCTACTTTATGAGCACTGTATGCTAACATTTGCATCATGCAGATGCGTCTTTGACTGAGATTAAAGCCCTTCAGGTGTACTACCCAGGCCTCTGTGTGTGGATGAGAAGGATCTTTGCTAATGTTCTGCAAACTACCAGGGTAGCTGTGCTGTGCCATCACGCAAGGGTGCTTGTGAGATGATGAGGGCTTTGAGATGTCTTCCATACTACCCTTAATTTAGAAAAGAATTCAGTTCCACAAAGTGTTTTATTCATTCTGTGCTCTCCATGATTTGGTCTCTTCCACCGAACTATAGAGACAGAGATAGAGATATTTTAGATACCCTGAGAAGCAGAAGGTTCAAGAGAGGAAAAGGGTTAAAATATGCAGCTGGACTCCAGAAGCAGCCATGTATTAATTACGTTCACAAAGCAGAACACCCTAAGGTCAAGGGATGAGAATCATTAGACTCAAATTTCAATAAATCTAAAATGGATCTCCCTCACGCTGGCTTAAAAGATTGTGTTGTGGCTGCCTAAGTGGGCATGAAAATATGTGGGAGGTATTTCTTACTTTTCACAAACTCCTATTGAATGGGATATTCAAGACATCTTAAAATTAAGAAGTCCAAAGATTTGAAGTGTTCCATAACACAACATGATGCTTTACTGCATGAGAGTTTAGATGAGTTAGTATCAACCTGCCCCAGAGCACTCAGATAAAATTGAAATGCCCTGGCACACACCCCCACAAATTCGCACATGTAACCAACCCCTCAATTCTGTTTATTTTCCTTTGGATATATCTACAGACTCTGGACTTTCTTCTCTGCCCTGGCTAACAGATGAACTCCAGTCCTCCATCTTTGTAATAATTATCTCTTGTCTTTACTCTTTTCTCATATTTCCCTCTTCTCTCCAAAATCCCATTCTCTTTTCCATACCACAACTGGCCCCTAAAGTCAAAGAAACCCACCTTGCATTTACATGTACTGGCCCATAACAGTACTCATATTCAACACTACCCAGAAGAACTTTCTAAGATGATAGAATATTATTTCTATCGCTATACTATTTAATAAAGCAGACATTGGTCATACGTGGCTACTGAAGTACCTGAGGTGGCTAGTGTGACTCTTCGGTAACACTAAATTTTAAATTTTATTTCATTTTAGCTCATTTAATTTTAAATAGCCACTGTGGTGAGTATGTATTTAGCTCAATTCTCCTGCTCCCTCCCCCTTCTCACCACCACCCCCTGATACCTTTTCCCTCATCTTCTTCCCACATTGCCTCCTAGAGCCATATTTTTAATCAAAGTTGTCCCTTATTCCTGGCTTGCCTAGAAGACTTGCCTCACATGATCACCTGGGCTCTCTGCATGCAGCCAGGAGCCTGCCCCTTTCTCCATGTTGACCTTGGATATGACCATAGATGCAAATCAAAAGAACCATTACCTTTTTCCTGTAGACTGGTCTAACATTCTGGGCCACGGAGGCTGTGATCTCTGTGGTTTGACACCCACCCTTACTCTGCCTGGTGTGTCCCAAGTTTCCAATTAATAGTTGTTCCTCCAACGCTCTATACATGCCCACTTCAGGGACCCTCCTCTGCCGCCCAGGCTTGACTGACTCAGTCCATTTTCTAGCTGCTTGATCAGCACGGCCAAGTCCTTCAGAAAATATCCCCAGTTTCAACATCCCAGGGGAGATTTTGGAGCATTTAGGTAGTCCCAAAGCTATATTTTATTTATTTTAAGTTTATTTATTTGTTTTGAGAAAGGGAGCAGAGGATGAGCAGGGAGAGAGAGTGAGAGAGAGAGAGAATCCCAAGCAGGCTCTGCACTGCAGGCACAGTGCCTAATGTAGGGCTCGAACTCACAAATCATGAGATCATGACTTGGGCTGAAATCAAGAGTTGGACACTTAACTGACTGAGCCACCTAGGTGCCCCTCCCCTAGAGCTGCCGTTTAAAGAAAAATAAAACAAAACAAAAAGGGAAAATACAGTTCAACAGCAATAGACAGAAGAGATGAACCCATTAAAAAAAAGAGAGAGAGAGAAAAGGATCTAAGCATTTCCCTTTTTCCTTTACCACAGAATATGCAATGCTGGCCACAGATTTAAAAACTATCCTAGCAAAAATGCACACATCTAAAACTTGCCACCAACGAAAGGTTGTCCTGAGGACCAGATGGACTGAAGATGATGTGCTCAGCTGAAGTTCTGGCAAAAACAAACAAAGAAAAAGCCTCTAGCCCTTCACCTCTGCTCTTGAGCTGAGACAGACCAGTGCTTAGCAGCATGGGGAAATCTTGCTGCCACATAAAAGAATCAGTCTGATTTCTATATAGGTCATTTCTGAATTATATTAAAATATATAATCATAAAACATGGGGGTAAGAGGACCCACACTCCAGGTGTTTCCAGGAGTGTTTGGAGCAGGTTGGTGCCCCAGAAGGATTCAGCCACCAGCAACTATACTTCTAGACACTGAACTCTTGGGGATGATTTGGGCAAACATCACAAAAGTCCATCTTCACCTGAACGGAAACTAACTCTTCAAAGATGGCTTTTTGTTTATCTATGTATGCTAAGTGTTTGGCCAAGGTAATAGTACCAGAGTTGTTTCTCAGTGATTATTTACTGTATGAATGAATGAAAGTCATAAGTGCATGACAAAGTGCTGAAGTTCTGATTCTCAGGCGCTTGCAAAGGTGGCCTCATGGCTGTAAGCAGGAACTCAAAAAGATCCAGAACAAAGAACTGGTGGGGTACAACAGGTATTTAGTAACAAGGGGAAAGACATAATCCCAGACCCTAAGCCCCTAAGCAGCTCACATAATACTATGAAAATGTCATTACCTTCCTTCTGCATGGGTTTACTTTTATGTGAACCTGACTACATATGCATAAATACACACACTCATGAGCAGACTATCAGTTCAGTTCTTCCTGCTGCTGCTAGTTTGTGTGTGTGCGTGTGTGTGTGTGTGTCTGAGTGTTTAATGATCGTAATATCAGTCTGAAAACTTAGTATGTCTGACTTTCATTCCAGCAGTGTTCTGTTCAGGGTTGAATAGCAACTTTGACAAAATCCAGACAGTCAGCTCCTGCTAGGGGAATTAGGGTTTATGTTCAGTACAATAAATGATCCCAAGATAAATATATTTCTTTTTTTTTAATCCTGGATGGTGATGTATCCTCTTTCCAATACAGAAATGGGGGAGTCTGGCTCTATTTAGTTTGTCTGATTGCTTTTAAGAGGGGGGACAGGTTGGCTCTGAAAAACTATGGTCCACTATTCATTAAAGTGTCAATAATGCTCAGCCCAGGCATATCGACAGCGGATTAGCTTGGACTGAGTCTGTGTACAAGACCAGTGCCTTTTTTAACCTAGCTTGTTTCCAGATCAATACACCCATCAGCATTCGAAAATTAGCCCAAGATGAGATTCCGATACTTGAGGTGGTGTGTCATGCTAAGAGGCCACCTAGCTAAGTCACAGACGTAAACACCTAGCTGGGGATTAGACATTTTCCATTAGTGTGGACATGAGCGAAGATTGATGTAGACCCACTCACCTCGAATCTTCTATGTCTCCACCCCTACAAGCATTCGACTTTCCATCTTTGAGCCTGTATAAGGCCTCTGGACTGTAATTCCAGCCATTTACTTCAATAAGTATTTATTAAATGTGCACTTTGGATAAGGCACTCTTCCAGGTACTTAGGGCAGGAGTGTGTGGGTGGGTGTGTTGGGGGTGAGGAGGAGCATAAGAAAAACAAATGACAGTAACATAGTTCTTATTTTCGGAGAGGTTTCAGCGTTTTTCACTATTCCTTCCATTTTCCAGGTGCATAAAGGTCCTGCTCCCTAAAGCGAATGTCTGTATTAATAGTCATTTCTTGATTTCTCTTGCCATTTCTGGGTATTCTGCTCTTGACAATACATGTGTGCAGGTGGGGGTGAAAGGGGAGCATGGTTCCAGGGAGGGGTTTCAGAAACATCCCTTGGCAGAGATTATGGATGGTGCAGCTACCATATCTCTTCATCAAATGTGATTCTCAAACTATTTTTTCTTCTGCCAACTATCCACCATAATAAAAATGTATTTTATATTAAAAACTTACACACCCGGAAACAAAAATCTTATATAGTGATACTTATTCTGCTGTTAGTAATACAGGGATACCGTCTATACAATTCCATTTCCTTTAAAAAAAAAAAAAGCTGTTTGCATACAGCAGTTTGAAAGAGATTCATTTGGAGAACCAATAATAGAAAAAGCCATTGCAATTTCTTTTTAGAAGAGTGAGAAAACTAAGTAAGAACAATACAGTATGGCCAAGTTATGCCCCAGAGGAGGGGCTAAGCTGTCCCAGCGGCCCCTGCCCAGGGCCAGTGCCATGGTGTCCTTGGGCGATTGTGTCTCCTGCCCACTTGTTTCCCCTTACCCTTCATTTGCACATGGCCTCAGCCCGGGGTGGGCAGTCTCCTGCCTTATATTTAAGGTTCCCATCATACCTTCATCTCCTTTGCTTTCTTCCTTCTCCAGCCACTTTCCTGCCCTTGTTTCCCTAGCCTATCATTGACAAGTCCTTCCCTTTTCTTTGGGCTCCCTGACAAGGACGGTGGCAGTGGGCACCTTCCCAAGAGGAGCTTCTTGCCCCAAATGCCATTCAGCTGTATGGAGGGAACTGGGAATCGGGCTGGGGAAGAAACCCCAGCAGAGGGGCCGGGCTCCACTGCTCAGGCTTAAGCTTCTCAGATCATAGGATGAATATTGGTCCACTGTAAAAGAATTTGAAAAAGCTAAAATGTAATATCATTATTTAAAAATTTATTAATAATGGGGCATCTTGGTGACTCAGTCAGTTAGCGTCTGACTTTGGCTCCAGTCATGATCTCACGGTCCATGGGTTTGAGCCCCATGTCTGGCTCTGTGCTGACAGCTCAGAGCCTGGACCCTTCTTCGGATTCTGTGACTTCCTCTCTCTCCACCCCTTCCTTGCTCATTCTCTTTCTCTCTCTCTCTGTCTCATTCTTTTTCTCTCAAAAATAAACATTAAAAATTTTATAATAAAAGTATATTAATAGCTTAACATTCAACAGCCTTGCAGGCCTGCTTCTAAGTGTTATGTAAAATATAACCTTCGGCAAGTTCCTCACAACATTGACTCCATTTTACAGAAGGAAACCCCAAAGCCCAGTTAGAAACTTAATCCGAGTCTTATAGTCATTAAGAGGCCAAGTCTGGTTCTGAGCTATTACTCCCTAATTAGGAACTACCCACCATGGTAAAGTGTCATGTGAATGACCCAGGGTCAGTTCTGATTTGTGGGGAATAGGTAAGCATCATTCCCAGGGCCTTCGAAACTCGGGCAGAGCAGAACCAAGAGAGATGCAAAAACAGAACAGAGACATGGGCCTCAAAATCTGGGGATTAGGGGTGTGGAAAAAGGAGGCAGGAACTTGAGGTGCCACCAAACACAGTGAATCAGAAGCAGGTTATTAAAAGGGAGATGTGGCATTAGAAACCCAGGACTGGGAGATGAGAGACAGAAGCAAGCTGGAGACAATGGAGGTGGCTGTGAAGGACACATCTCAGGTGGGCGTTCAGAGCATCTGTGATGGACTCTGCTTTCTTTGAAGGCTGCACAAGGGTACGGTGCGTGTGGAGTGCCAGACACTGGTCTTAAAATAAAGCAAGCCTAGAATCGGATGCAACCAAAACACAAAACAAAACAAAACAAAAACAAACAAACAGAAAACTTAAGAGAAGAAAAAAAAGCCAAGGAAAGCAAATAATTAGAAGATAATTTTCTGAGAAAAATGTATTATTGTAACAAAAGCAAAAAAAAAATCCAAGTTTTATTCAACACTAAAATTTATTTTGAAATCCAGCTACTAACAGCAAAATGACAGTTAGTTGTCCTTTTGTCCTGGTCGGATAAACAAACTGAACACATCTCTGGTGAGAATCATAGAAACAGTGGTTAACACAGGCTCTCCCGGCCACCCACCCAGACCATCCAGCCAAACGCCGCATTGGCTTGCACAATGAGGTGGCAAGCACCGCATTACCTTGCACAATGAGGTGGACCCTCGAGGTCTTTGGGTGGTTGTCCGTCTGCACAGAGCACGTATATGGGCCCTCATCATACACATCCACGTTCTGGATCTCGATGCTGTACTGGGTTTGGGTGTTGCTCAGGAGGACCACGCGTGGGTCCAGGCACCACTTGTCATTCCCAGCATAGAGGATGGTGCTGCGGTTTAGCCAGGCCACCCGGGTGACCCGGTTGTCAATTGTGCACCTGGAGGGAAGACCAGATGGGTAAGTCCAAGGACCATCACATATACATTTCCTGTTTGATTTATCATGGTTGGCACTTTATGGGACTGGGAGACAGAAGTCTTATCAGATCATAGTCTCAGAACATTATATGAGACTTCTGGGCCCTGAGCAGTCCAAAACTTCTTAAACCAACTAAGCACAAGCCTACTTCAACAGTCATTACTATTCAACAGTTACAACTGGAGGCATCTTCCACACCCAGAACAGCTAGGCCCTTAGAGAACCATCAGTTCACCCTTTGCTCAAGGATTCCCATGATATAGGTGTTTGGAGAGCAATAAGTCATCCAATACTTATAACAACCCTATGAGCAAGGTTCTGTTGGTAAAAGGAATGGAAGAACAAAGAAACTAAATATTTCTCCCAAGTCATACAGATAATATATGCCAGTTCATAGACCCAGATTTTGACTCCTAAACATTATCTCAGAATAGTGAATTCTAACAGAAGGCTTCTGAAGTCAAAACTAAATATG
>PITB01027836.1:0-19759 GCA_004024585.1 Paradoxurus hermaphroditus
CAGCAGCCCCCTGCCCTGTTCTAGCTGCCTCTCCTGCCTGGGCCTGGCTTCACAGAGAGCCAGCAGCCTGCCCTCCCGGGATCCTCCAGCTCAGGCCTCCCAGCCCCGTGCTCCAGGGAGCACTCAGCGTACTGCCGAGGCTGAGGCCACGCCGGTCTGAGAGAGACGGCAGGCCCAGCGCTCTGCCCTGTCGGGGCCGCGGCCCCTGCTTCCGTGTCAGAAGGGTGTTGGGAAGGGGAGAGGCAGGTCCCGGATCCCCCGAGCCACAGGGAGGGCTGGCGAGAGTGAGCAGGGAAGGCAGACGTGTGCCACACACAGGGAGGCGTGATGGTCGGGTTTAGGCGACAGGCCAGGCCAAGAGCCGGCCCCCTAGTCCCACACAGAGGTCTGGGAAGAGCTTCTCGGAAGCACACATGTGGGGCTTTGTGATGAGCGGAGGGCCCCGGAGAGAGAATTAGGGCCAAAAGGAAAACAGAGACTCGGCCGCAGAAGCGGCAGAGAAGACCCCACCGTGGCGTGCGGGGAGGCTCGGAACTGGAAAGTCAGGATCAAGTCAGGATAAGGCAGGGGCTTGGGGGCCACAGGTGTGGGGGAGAGTGTGGGGCCGGCCGCCGGGACCCTGCAGGACAGACAGCAGGGTGGCAAGGGAGGCCTGGTGGGGGTGGAAGAGAGAGGGCAGGCTGGGTATCCAAAGAGGCGGGCATGTGGTGGGCCCTGGACACAGGGGTGCACTGAGAGACAGACCTGGAAGTTTCCCGTATTTGACTTGAGGATCTCAGGAGACCCATCAACAGGGAACTGAGTGCTTTATGGAAGGACTTAGGACGACAGCCAGGTGGGATCCCTCCCATGACGACGCCACTCCGAGCCATCCACGTCCCTGCTCAGAAGGCCAGGACGCTGCTGCCCCCCGTGCCCCAGGACGTGGCCTTGAGCACATCCAAACATCCCCCCATTTCCAAAGCCTGTTTCTTCCCTGAAGACGTCTGTCCTCCCGGGCCAGGGCCTGTGAGTCCCGCCCCAGTGGCCCTGCCCCCGAGGGGTCTTTCCTCCCTCGTGCCAGCACGGAGCATGAGGCACAGTGGAGGCCCCCTGAATGTTCGGTTAAGCAAGTGAGTTAATGAATGGTCTTCCTACCCGTCTTGCGGCCCAGCGGGCCACGTCTTCATTAGGAGCTACAGATGGAGGCATGGAGACTTGGACAGGCTGATAGACTCGCCCCTGGTAAGGAAGAGCTTGAACAGTCACGAGACCCCTGGTGTGACACACGACGCTCTGCCCCACCGGGCCCGGCATGCTGGGGGAATTTCATGAATTTGCAAGACCCTGCCCGGCCCAGCTCTGCTCCTAGCTCCCTCCTGCCGACCCCCGGACCCCCCTGGGGACAGCCGCGGCTGTGCGCAGCGCCCGGGGCTGGGACCCTCCGGGGTCAACGCCGCCAAGTGGGAGCGTTGTAGCGCTCTGCTGCACGTCGCCAGGGGCCCAGCCTGACCCAGCGGCAAACACTCCTGCACGGTGAGCCTGGGAAGTCCGGCTCAGCCCATCCCTCCCATCGGAAGGTGACCCTCAAAGCCGAAAACTAAAGATCCCTTAGCGCTGGTCGCTTCGTGTTTACTCACGAGATTGAGATCGTTCTAATAGCATTCAAGTGCACGCTATCAGGAACGCTGCCCCAGATCGCACAGAGCGTTAGAACCGCTGAGCCGTGGGCACAGGCCAAGAATTGCAAAAAGCTTTTAGAAAAAGCATGATAAGATTTCATCCCTGTTCACTCAGCCCCAGGTGGGGACAACTCCCCTTGGTCTAGATTCTTTTTTTTTTTTTTAACGTTTATTATTTATTTTGAGAGAGAGAGAGAAAGCACAAGTGGGGGAGGGACAGAGAGAAAGAATCCGAGTAGGCTCCACACTGTCGGTACTGAGCCTGGTGTGGGGCTTGAACTCACAAACCATGAGATCACAACCTGAGCCAAAATCAAGAGCCGGATGCTTAACTGACCGAGCCACCCAGGCGCCCCCCGCCTTGGTCTAGATTCTTTGTGCCTGGGGACTGAACAATAAAAGTGGCTGCACAAAATCAGGGACTTGGGACAGGCTATCCCGGGTACCCACCCTGGGATCTCCACTCGGACATAAGTAAGCAGCAACAAAGCCAGTTCAACTCAGTATCTTGAGCGTGGTCTGTGTGTCAATGATGGCCACAGAGACACGGAGCTGGTGTCATCTCCACGCCCGGGGAGCCCACGGTCGGCTGGGGACAGACTGGATCCCGTATGTGACCCTTCTGTGGTAAGCGGTATAGGAGGAAACCCAAAGGGACACACATGTCCCGCTGCAAGGCGCCCGCTGGCTGGGGAGCATGGTTTCTGGAAAGTGCACGTGTGACCCTCCCGGGGCTTCAGTCCTGAGTCTGTCACGTGGTCGTGTAGTCTTGAGCAAGCCCCTTCATTCTTTGGTGCCTCAGTTTCCTCTTCTGATGCTGAGATGCTCACGTGAGGATCAAAGACAGGACAGTCCAGGGCTACCACGTGTTAGGAGCTCTACAAACATGCGTCATGAATGACCGCAATTGCGTGACCTCGAATGTTCGACGGCATTCCCCAGCCTCGGTGACAGGTGGGATTTGCGAGCTCACGTTGCCGGCCTGAATCTCAGGTAGGTACAAAGCATCTGTTCATTTCCTGTTCTAGAAAGCAACTGGATTTCCGCACGGTCCCTCCAGGCGGGGGCGCAAATTAATCTAGGTCATTTTTGCCCCTGCCTGGGTCCCTGGTGCCTCCATGCCTCACCCGGGCCAACCCACTCTTCTGGAAGCTGCCTGGGTCATACTCCCCGAGAGAGCCCACAATTCATCCTCTCTGGTCTTGCCACCTGCCCTGGGCCACCACTAGGAAGCAGGCTCCTGCCACTCACGCCCACCCGTCTCCCTTGCCTCTAGCTTCTACCCACTCTGGGGAGCCCCCGAGTTCTCCAATGGGCTTCGGCTTCAGGCAACAACATCCCGACCTGGAAATCCTGCAGGTCACCTTGACTCTCTGCCCTGCCCACATCTTCCTTGGGGCCAAAATAAATTTAAAAAATAATTAATTAATTAAAATTTTACAAGATGGTAGCACTGTCTCTTCTTTTCCTGAGGAAACGAGAAAGGAGAAAATGAGAGAATTTTTTAAAAAGTGTAAATCAGGGGCCCCCGGGTGGTTCAGTCAGTTGAACCTCTGACTCTTGATTTCAGTTCAGGTCATGATCCCAGGGTTGTGGGATCGAGCCCCATGTCAGACTCTAAGCTGAGCATGGAGGCTGCTTAAGATTTTCTTTCTCTCCTTCTGCCCCTCCCTCCCTTCTCTCTCAAATAAAAAATTTTTAAATCATAAATCAGGAGCTCAAAATATTATTCAGCCACACTGCTATGACATGTGTCCTGTGCTTACCTAGCGCCAGACACAATGCCCTTTAACATATGTCCTTTTTAGGGGCACCTGGGGGGGCTCAGTCAATTAGGCGTCCAGCTTCGGCTCAGGTCATGATCTCACCGTTCGTGGGCTTGAACCCCTGTCAGGTTCTGTGCTGACAACTCGGAGCCTGGAGCCTGCTGCAGATGCTGTATCTCCCTTTCTCTGCCTCTTCCTGGCTCATGCTCTGTCTCTCTCTCTCAAAAATAAATAAACATTAAAAAAATATTTTACTTTAAAATACATCCATTTTACAGATGCATAAGCAGGAGCTTAGAAAGTCGGAGCGATATTCTAAGTCACTCAGCTTTAACTAGTGGTGCTGGGATCTGAACTCGGGTCTGCTCCATTCTTGACGGCACATCCTCTCAGTCTGACCACGTGACTCTCACGGCACCAAAATTCCGAACATCGGCAAAGAGGGCCGCCTTGTGTCCACACCTGACAAGCCTCAGGCTGGAGATGAAAGGGTCCTGGGGTCTTTAAGGCAGGACAGGGGAACAGCAGAGCCTCAACGAGGAGAGACCTTGAGAGGGTAGAGACCTGCAAAATGCATCAGAAAAACAAAAAAAAAGGTAGAGGTGGGGCCTGGGGGGCTCAGTCGGTGAAGCAGCCGGCTCTTGACTTCAGCTCAGGTCGTGATCTCTCACAGTTCGTGGGATGGAGCCCCAAGTCGGGCTCTGGGCAGACAGCTTGGAGCCTGCTTGGGATTCTCTCTCTCTCTCTCTCTCTCTCTCTCTCTCTCTCTACCCTTCCCCTGATCACTCACTCTCTAAATAAATAAATAAATAAGCAAACAGTAACAAGAAAAAAAAGAAACTGCATCAGAAGGCTGCCCCGCACAGTTGTGAAATTCCCCACGCTTCTCCCCTCCTGCCCCCAGGTGGTCTCTGTGAGCGATACACCGGCCTGTCCTCCAGTGTGTCAGCAGGACATTGTGGGGAGAACAGCTCCCAGCCTCCAAAATTGACTGTACCTCTCTTCGCTGTGCAGGAAGCACCCTAAGCCCAGGAAACATCTATCCACCGCACCATGGAATTGCCAGGTCCTCTTGGGAGAAAGGTAGGGTGGGGGGTCCCACCTGGCGGGGTCCGCCCTGCACACGGCAGAGCACATTTCCACCCACGGCAAACGGCAGTGGGGAAGCCGGTCCTGCTCCTGAAGGGGGGGGCGGGAGGGAGGGCGGGGAGGGAGGAGTGGAAGGAGTCAAGGCAAACCCTCGCGGCGCCGATGCAGGACTCTGGGCCCTTGGCCAAATCCGGCCTCTAGATCGCTGCGTCACGCATCTTGAGATCCATGTTTGGCTTTATAAATACAGTTTCGAGGCATCACTAGACAGTTAGGGAGGAGGACTTGGTCAAAATTTATAGTATTTATAGCGATGCCAATTTCACAAATGTCACAGCTTCGATATTTGTACTGATTCATATTTTAACAAGGATAAGAAAACGCCCTCGATTTTTGGACACACTGAAGGGAAGGAGTATCGGGTCCACAAGCCCCAACGGAGTCTCGACGGGATCGGAAAAGATGCAGCGAGGGAGGAGAGAGGAGAGCAAACGTGGCGAGGGGCCGACATGCGTGGCGTCGGGGGGAAGGCAGGCAGCGATTCCTTGGACTGTTGCTGCGTGTTTGAAATCATTTCTACATAAAAGGATTTTAAAGATTGAGGTGACTCAAATACTTCTTCAGAGAAATTCCGTATCTGTGAATCTGCTTCACGGCGTCCTGTGTGTCCAGAAGGAAGAGGATGGAAGCCAAACAGCAGGAGAGCCGGCTACGCAGGCAGCCCAGGGCCACGCGCCAGGGAAAGCCACTCGGCTGAGGCCACAGAGAAGTGGGGTCGCAGCCGGCCCTAAACCCCCTTCCGGGAAGGTGAAAAGAGGAAGAAAGTAGAACGGGAAAGAGGAAGGGCAGGACGGGAAGATTCCCCGGTAGGGAAGATTCTCAGGCCACGATCTCACAGCGGCTCGTGGGTTCGAGCCTCGAGTCGAGGGCTCCGAGCCGGCTGCAAGGGGCCTGTTTGGGATTCCCTCTTCCCCTCTCTCCGGGCCCCTCCCTCACGCGTTATTCTCTCTCTCTCTCTCTCAAAATAAATAAACTTAAAAAAAATAGATTCTCTGGTAGACATCAGGCCTCTTCCAACTATGCCTGCCCTTCCACCGGGGGCCCCTGTATCGTGACCGGGCAAGATGGAGCTCAAATGGGCCGCCGACGGCGGACGTGGGGACCACGAGGCCACTGCAGGGCAATGAAACGGAATCACAGCAGCATGCATCTTGAGATCATGAATGTTTTGCTTTATAAATACAGTTTTCAGGAATCACTGAATAGTTGGGAAAGAGGACTCGGTCCAAAGTGTCAGCTTCCAAAACTTCATGACATTGGACTTGGCGATGATCGCTTGTAGATGACACCAAAAGCATAGGCAACAAAAGAAGGAAAATAGATACACGAGACTATGTCGAAACTGAAAACTTTCGCGCATCAGAGGACACTACAAGCAGAGTGATACAAGCAAATGATGGGGTGTGAAAAAATATTTGCAGATCAAACATCTGATAAGGGGTTCATAACCAGAATATATAAAGAATTCCTACAATTCAACACTCACACAAAACAAGGAACCCAATTACAAAAAGGCGAAGGACTTAAATAGACGTTTGTTCAAAGAAGATGTACTTAGGGGCGTCTGGGGGGCTCAGTCGGTTAAGCGGCCGACTTCGGCTCAGGTCATGATCTCATAGGTCATAAGTTCAAGCCCCGCATTGGGCTCTGTGCTGATAGTTCAGAGCCTGGAGCCTGCTTCCGATTCTGTGTCTCCCTCTCTCTCTGCCTCCTCCCCTGCTCATGCTCTGTCTTGCTCTCTCTCATAAATAAATGAATAAATAAATAAATAAATAAATAAATAAATAAATGGACACTATACCGAGTGAAATGAGTCAACCTCAAAAAGAGAAACACCGTCTGATTCTCCGTATATGGGGCACTTAAAGCAGCCGAATTCAAAGAGACACAGAATGGATTTGTGGTTGCCGGGGGCTGGGGGGGAGGGGGAAATGGACACTTACTGTTTAATGGGTGTAGATTTTCAGTTTGACAGTGGGAATGCGCTTCGCGCTGTAGAAGCAGACACTTAAAAATAGCTTAAATGGAAACTTTTATGTGGTGTGTATTTTACCTTAAAAAAATGAAATTTACAGGGCGCCTGGGCGGCTCAGTCAGTTTAGTGTCCGACTCTTGATACAGGCTCAGGTCATGATCTCAAGGTCATGAGCCCTGTGCTGGGCTGTGTGCCGAGCATGGAGCCTGCTTGGGATTCTCTCTCTCTCTCTCTCTCTCTCTCTCTCTCTCTCTCTCTCTGTCTGTCTCTCAACCCCTTGCCCACTGGCACGCTCACTCTCTCAAAATAAATAAATAAACATTTGAAAAAATAAAATAAAATATAATCTATGTGTAAATAGAAAGAAATACACTCTTGTGAGCCAGACAGAAAATGTAATCTACATCTCTTTAAAACTCACCGTATGTGGGGCGCCTGGGTGGTTCAGTCGGTTAAGTGACCGACTGCGGCTGAAGTCATGATCTCTCAGTTCATGAGTTCAAGCCCTGCACCGGGCTCTGTGCTGACAGTTCAGAGCCTGGAGCCCCTTCGGATTCTGTGTCTCCCTCTCTCTCTGCCCCTCTCTTGCTTGCGCTCTGTCTCTCTCTCTCTCTCTCTCCTTCAAAGATAAATAAACGTGAAAACTCCCCGGGTGAGAGACGGACGGCTTTACCTGCACATCCTCTCTTGGACCGTCTGGAAGACTAGCCCCTTCCTGGCATGGTTCCGCAAGGCCCTGCATCATTGTAGAGACGGACGGATGCGGGGTCCGAGTCACAAGGTTTCCAGAACCGGAGAACTCGGCCCTCGGTCCCTGCGGCCCAGCGCGTGGCAGGCCCCCGGGCTGCACCTTTGTTCTGTGATCACCGGCCTCCCGGTCCTCGTCGGTAAACATCTCCCACCTCGTAGGCTTTACGTGATGGCCAGTGCGACCCGGTAGACAGCAGGCGCTCAGGGGATGCCGGCTCTTGCTATTATTCTCTTCTCTGACGTCAGCAAAAGTATTCGGAGTCGGTGGTATTACAAAGGCGAGAAATGGAGCTTGAATGAATTAGGTCGATCACTAGCTCCCGAGTCAGAGCAGGACGTCGCCAGGGTCCTAATCCAGGACCGCTTCGATTCCAAAGCCCGTGAGCGTTTACTCCACCCTGCTCGGACCTCGTTTAACAGACGAGAAACTTGAGGCTCAGCGACGCCGGCAAGGGGACGCGCTCAGACGCCACGCGGGCCAGGCGGGTGATGCAGAAGAGTAAGGGAGACGGTGTAAGAAAATCATCTAGGGAGATCCTACCAAATAAGCTCCGTTTTTGCCACCCTGCGGGGTAGGCGTGTAAGGTGACGGGAGCCTGTACGACACAGAAGATTGTTTCGAATTCTAATTTTTAAAGTAAGTATCGAGGGCGCCCGGGTGGCTCAGTCGGTTAAGCAGCCGGCTTCGGCTCAGGTCATGATCTCACGGTCTGTGAGTTCGAGCCCCGCGTCGGGCTCTGTGCTGATGGCTCAGAGCCTGGAGCCTGCTCGGGATTCTGTGTCTCCCTCTCTCTCTGCCCTTCCCCTGCTCACTCTCTGTCTCTAAGTCTGTCAAAAATAAATAAACGTTAAAAAAATAAAATAAAATAATAATAAAGTAAATATCGAAATAGGCAATGAATTCAGTTCCCTTCCAAAAACTTTGTTAAGCACGACGCTCGCTAACACTGTGCAGGCCAAACAAAGCATTTGCAGGTCCTTTGCAAGCCCCAGGGGCCGCGACGAGCAGTGGGCTCAGGGATGCCTAAACTACTGCCGAGTGGCGACCACAACCACCAGTTCGTGCCACCGCGGGAACCCAATCCAGGGATACCAGAACTTTCCATTTTCCAAGAGATATGGAATATGCTGCTTTGGGGGGAAATATCCCGATTGTCAAATAAGGGACGCCCTTTATTTTCACACCATGCGGACAAAGGAAGACGGGTTTGCAAGCGCCCCCTTCTGTGTTGGTCTCCAGCACGAGCCAGTGTCTTCTCCAGCCTGGACCAACCCAGAGCTGGTGCAGGAGGCCCAGGGAAGGGTGGACAGCGGGAAGGAAGTACAGAGGCCCGACCGTGACAGCCTCAGCCTGAAGGGGCGGGTCTACAAGCACATCTTGGTAGGCGTCACTTCCTTCCAGCGTTGACATTCTCTTCTGTCAGATCTTTGCCCGAAGCTACGCCCAAAGATTTTTCTGGAAGCCCTCCTCATCAACGGGACGACTGCCCAACACCCAGCCACGTTAATTAAAGAGGAATTTTCCCCTCTGAGGCGAATGCGTGTTAAAAATATCAAATATTAATCACTGGCAGCATTAATTTATAATAGCGCTGGTCTCCCTCTCGACCTCCAAGCCGACATCTGGCCTGACGGCTTTGAAACGGACACCCTCCAGAGCGGGAATTGTAAATAGCCTGAGTTAAAACCCTCACCTTGAACCGAACAGACTGGTTCCACGGGGTGGTTTGCAGGATGAAGAGGGCGGCAGCCAGCCGGTGGACCCACAGTCCCGGTGGGTCTCTTTGGGGTGGTGTTTAGATGTTTTTTTTAATTTTTTTTAACGTTTATTTACTTTTGAGAGACATAGAGACAGAGTATGAGCAGGGGAAGGGCAGAGAGAGAGGGAGACACAGAATCTGAAGGAAGCTCCAGGCTCCGAGCCGTCAGCACAGAGCCCGACGCGGGGCTCGAACCCATAGACTGTGAGATCATGACCTGAGCCGAAGTCGGACACTTAACCAACTGTGCCACCCAGGTGCCCCTAGATTTTTTTTTTAAGGTGGAAGTCATATATTGGTTGGTAGGGTGATGGAGGGGCATGGGCAAAGGTGGGGCTCTGGCCTGCCTCCTCCCCATTTAGGGGAGACGTGTCGGCCTCACTCCCACCTGGCCCGTTTCGTGACCTGTCAGAGGCAGGAATGGGCACAGCTGTTTCATCCCACCCCAAGTTCTCGGTCCAGGCTCCATACTTGCCCTTTGGGGGCTGGTCGGGGCAGACACCGTCTCTCCTGAAGAGGGGAAGAACCCGCCGTATGTAAAGAGAAGAGAAACTCATCCCAGCCGACAGAGCACTCTCCGTCCCAGGCTCATGCTGTAATCACAGTTCACACCGACTGCGCGCCCACTACGTGCTAGGCCCGGGGGGCTGGCACCCCCACGGCAACCCTGTAAAGTCAGTTCTAGTGGGAACACCGTTCTGCCCGGGAGGAAACTGAGGTTAGAGAAGCTGCTTCCCTGAGGTCATTCAGCTAGCAAGTGGTGGGCAGAGTCTAAGAAGAGTGAGTCGCTGGGGTGTCCTTGCTGAACCCCTTTGCAAGCATTCTCGAGCTGCAAACAGTCCGGCTTCCCAGGCCCCCTCCCCAGCAACTCCCATCCAGAGGCTCCGGGATGGGGCGCCGGGCGCTGGATACCTGCAAGGCGAAGGCCACCACCATGGAAGGTAATCTTCGTGACAACCCTGTGAGGCAGCGGGAATTATTGTCCCCACACGTCACGTCCGGAAACAGACCCTGGGGGCTGCCTGCCCCTCAGGGAGCCGAGCTGAGAATCTGCAGCTCTGGCCCCGGTGTCGCCAGGAGGGATTAGACCCCCAGAAGGAAGGACAGGGAGAGGACGGAGGACCTCGGGGAGGGGAGAAGGCAGCTGGGAGATGGGGAAGGCCGTGTCTGGGGGGGAGGGCGGGAGATGCTGGGGCCCCACTCTGCTCGTTCTCAGGTGCCCCAGGGCTCGGGGCACCTCCGGGGCAAGCCAGCAAAGCCCCCGCTTTACGATCATGCTGTCTCTGCACGTCTCTGCCAGGCCGCGTCTCCTAGGAGGGGGCAGGCTCTCCAGGGCCGTGGCGGCCGCAGGCGGGCCTTCCAGCGCGCAGAGGCACCCGCGGGCCCTAAGGAGAGGAAGAAAATGAGTATCCTGAGAGCAGACCGCAGAGAGTGTAACACTAGTAATTTCACAGCGGTCCCTTGCCCGTTAGGGGGCGGGGGGCCCACCCTGTCCGCACGGGACTGCCGCAGGGAGCAAGAACCGCCTCTCCCATCCTTCTCCAGCTGGGGCTGGCTGCCCGGCTGGGACCACGTGCCCCCCAGGGCGTAGTTCCCACAGAGAACACTCCCCAGGGCTTCCCTCTGACCCTGCCTCACTGACCCCGTCCCTTCTTGGACACTCACGAGACCAGGGTGGCTCACCTGGCACAAGTGTGGGCTGTCTGCCCAAGGGGCTACTCACTAAAATACCTGCTCCCAGCACCTCCGGAGTAGGGGACCCCCTAGCGGAGGGCCAGGCCCCATTTTTCTGTTGTCTGACTCCCCAACGCTCCCTCCAGACACAGCGCGTCCCATTTGGTGGGTCGGGTTCGGGTCCCTGTCCCTCCCTTTCCCAGCTGGGCCCCAGCTGGGGACCGGGGAGCACACGCAGGACCCGTGTTTGGCTCCCGGCTGGGGCCTCGGGCACCGAACGCACCTGCTCGCCTGCAGGGCTTTCTAGCATCCAGGTGCGGGCCCAGCTGCTGGCCTGGGAGTGAGCAGAAATCACAGGCCCTTAGAGGGGTCTCCTCTCTCTGCTTCACTGTCACCCCGTCTTTGTATTCCTCTTCCTGCTTTGCCACGCCGATGATGGAGCTTTCCACAGGGGCAACAGTGCCCCTTTGAAACCTAGTTCTGGACGGATGCCGACGCAGGCGCAGCCACCCACACCCCCTTTCCAGGCCCCTCCTATCTTGCTAGTCTTTGTTTCTTTTTCATTTATTTTAAAGTTTATTTATTTTTGAGAGAGACAATGTGAGCTGGGAAGGGGCAGAGAGAGGAGGAGACACAGAATCCGAAGCAGACTCCGGGCTCTGAGCCGTCAGCACAGAGCCCGACGCGGGGCTCGAACTCACGACCCGTGAGATCATGGCCCGAGCCGAAGTCAGACGCCCCACCCACTGAGCCACCCAGGTGCCCCCCCCCAGTCGTTGTTTGAACACTAAGATCATACCCTAGCCTGACGGAGCTTTTCCTAATGGAAACTAGCCCCTCTGCCCCCTGGAAGGACAATCAGAACTTCGATATATGACTAATGGGTCTCCTCCAAAGGGTAGGGTGACAGGGCAGGTTTCCCTCGGGGCGGCGGCTGCAGAAGGGCTTGTTAAAGGGCCCCTGGGATCCAAGTCTCCAGAACTCAGCATTCTGACATCTTCCTTTGGTGCTTCTATGCACAGTGGAGCTTGGGGACTGCAAGTTTACGGGGCAAATGACATTTCCGAGTACCGCCCGCTCCGGGAGGCAGCCACCAGCTACGGCGATACCTGGCCGGCACTGGGCGCACACACGCTTGGCAGGTTTAATTTGAACCCAGTTTGAGAAGAGCCGGGATGGAATCCAGAACCCACTCTCCTGACGCTTTCTCTCGAACACAGAAATTGAATAGCACAGGATTAAGGTCCGAGCACACACTGAGCAAACATTCATTTTGCTTTAAAACAGTGACTCGTGTGTTTAAGCAAGGTATTAAGAGGCACTTAGATAAGATGGGCATATCTGTGTTCCCAAACGGAGCCGTTACTGGGCTCTGCCTCCGTAAACCTGTGTTTCTGAACTTCGTAACATTAACCGAGCATGGTCGGGACAAACTGTGATCTCTTCCTACCATGTTCCGATTCTGGGGAACCGAAGAAGATCCAAGAGACGCCTCTAGGGAACATCGGCCTGGCGAGCCGGTTCCAAGAGGGGCAGGCACCGGGCGGGGAGATCCCAGGGCTGACTGTCCAAGATGTTTTCATAAAGAAGCAAACGAGTGGGGCGCCTGGGCGGCTCGGTGGGTTAAGCGCCCGACTCTTGGTTCCGGCTCAGGTCATGATCTCACGGCTCGTGGGTTCAAGTCCCGCGTCAGGCTCTGAGCTAACAGTGCGGAGCCTGCTTGAGAGTCTCTCTCTCCCTCTTTCTCTTACCCCCCCACCAAATACATAAATAAATATAAATAAATAAATAAGTAAACAAACAAACAAGTGAAAAGCATCCCCACTGTGCTTCTGTGTGCACAGCCTGTCCTAAGCACCTTGCACGCACTAACGCACCTAAGAGTCAGGTACTATTATTATTATTGCCACTTTACAGATGGGGACGCTGAGGTACTTACTGAAGCTTAGGAACTTGCCCAAAGTCCCTAGCCAGTAAGTAGCCTGACCAGGGTTCAGACTCGCACAGTCTGCGCTATGAACCACTGTGCTGCGCCGTTTCTCAGGAAACATAAACAAGGCAACTTCGCTGCTAATTCCATGAGACGTGCCAACGGAGCAAAATACAAAATGACAAGAAAATGTCGAGCTGCCATTCAACATGTTTGTTTACTTAAGTCTTCGGGGCTTAGTTTTGTGACAGAATTTCGCAGGCTCCTCCACGCCTCGTCTCTGTCAGAACCGTGCCCACGGCTTCTTACTCATCAGCGTTTCTCTGTTTAGACCCACTTAATCCTCCTCGTGTCTTTGGCCCCAACCTAAAGGTTCTCTGACTTCGTCCAGGAGTTTTCTTCTGCCTGAGACAAGGGGAGGTGCTGTGGGCACTCTGACCCCTTCTGAGGGCAACCTCGGGCTTTTACTGCAAGGGGCACTAATATGGTTTTTTTTTAATATTTATTTCCCTTTGAAAGAGACAGAGTGTGAGCGGTAAAGGGGCAGAGAGAGAGGGAGACGCAGAATCCAAAGCAGGCTCCGGGCTCTGTGCTGATAGACGCAGTCCCAATGACCCCAAAGCCCCAACTGCACCGCGTGGTAAACAACGCAGCATGCCACTCAGGAGGCCGCCTGGTAGAGAAAACCGCTCCTTACAAATGCCATATTCAGTGCAGCTTTCTCCCCAGCCCACGAAATAAAGTCAAATGAACATTGAGCGACGTCAGATCAGTCGCCGGCCTAGGACACCCCCTTGCTGTTGTGCCCGAGACCCCAAAGACCCCCCCCACCCCGGTGCCTGCACACACGCACCAAATCTCAGGAGCTGAGCCCTGGTTCCACTAAACCCGGGCCGTTTTGTCCGGCCCCGAGCGGCGCTGAGACGGGGCCAGCCTCGCTGTCTTCAGCCCGGACACACCGACCATCCCCTGCCAACTGAAGTTGGAGAGGTTTCTTTTTTTTTTTTTTTTCACTTGATGGATATGAATATTTATTTTTTTAAACAGCTTCATTGTGGAATAATTCACATCCCATATGAATTCGTCCATGAAGCACGTATAATCCCATAGTCCTTCGGCTATTCACAGTTACAGGATCATCGCTACGACCTAATTTTAGAACATTCTGGCCACCCCCCAAAGAAGCCCTGTACCCACCAATAGTCACTCTCTACCTTCCTCCACGCACCTCTACGCAATGACCAACCTGCCCTCGGTCTCTAGAGATTTGCCCGTTGTGGGCGTTTCACATAAAGAGGGTCATACAAGGTACGGCCTTTTGTGTCTGGGCTCTTCCACTTAGCGCAGTATTTTCTTTAATATTTATGTCCATCGGGGCGCCTGGGGGGCTCAGTCGGTTAAGCGCCGACTTCGGCTCAGGTCATGATCTCACAGCTCGTGTATTCGAGCCCCGCATTGGGCTCTGTGCCGACAGCTCGGAGCCTGGAGCCTGCATTGGATTCTGTGTGTGTGTCTCTCTCTCTCTGCTCCTCCCCAACTCATGCGCTGTCTCTCTCTCTCTCTCTCTCTCTCAAAAATAAACGTTTGAAAAAAAAATTTTAAGAACATATTTTTAAAGTTGATTTATTTATTTTTGAAAGAGAGAGAGCATGAGCAGGGGAGGGGTAGAGAGAGGGAGAGAATCCCGAGCAGGCTCCACACCGTCAGCGCGGAGCCTGACGCAGGGCTCAAACCCCCGAACCGTGAGCTCACGACCTGAGCCGAAATGAAGAGTCAGACACGACCGACTGAGCCACCAGGCGCCCCAGCATGGTGTTTTCAAGGTCCGTCCGTGCTGGGGGACGTGGCGTTCCTTGGATCCTGTTTATGGCCGGATAACACTCTGTCGTATGGACACGGCATCTTTTATTTCCAGCTGATGGAGGAAAGTCATTTGTGTAAAGACGGTTCTCTACTTTTCTTTCTACTTCCCCGCTGGAGAGGGTGGAAGAAATCCCTACAGGGCGCCTAGCCACCTTGCGCCTCCCTCCTCACCTGGCGGGGATCCGAGTTTGGGGCACATCCCAGGTGAATGCCTCCAGGTTGCCTCTTGGGCTGGTCCAAGATCCAGCACAGGGCAAGTTTTCAGGGAGCCATTTGAACCCAGGGTTCCTCACTGTCGAAGCTCCGGAAGAGCAGGGATGCCAAGTGTTGCCCTTGGGGGGCCTGAGACCTTGGCCCACCTCAACCCCGCCCCCCACCAAAGCCATCCTAGGTAAACCCACAGCCGAAGTACAACAGTGCGTTTGCTGGGCAAACTCTGCTCTGAGGTGGGCTCCCCAGCCCCGAGCCTCCGCTGAGCTGACCTTTCTCTTGGGCCGAGGGAAGCTTCCTGCCTCCTCCTGGGGTCTCTCACCTCTGCTCAGTGCCCCCTGGAGCCTGGTGGCCAGAGTCTCTGCGACAGGAGTGCATAGGGCAATGGCCGGTATGCCCTCATGTTCTTGCTCAGTGGCCCCCAGCTGGAATCCTAGCCAATCTACTATCTCAAGTTCATGGTTAAGTATCCAGGCGGAGTAGGGCTTAGCAGCAGATTTCCAGGGAATCCTCTAGCATTTCAGGCCCTTGAGAGAGTTCCAGGCAGATGCCCAGCTCTGGCCTCTGCCCTCCACTCAGTCCGTGTCTGGCCCTTAGTCCCCCATGCTGGCCCACCCGGCTTCCCTCAGGCCCTCCCCTTGCTCAGCTCAGCTCCATCCTCAGACTCGTGACATCTCCCCTGCCTGGTCCCCTCCCTCCCTCTGCCCTACCTTCAGCTACCGTTCTCTTAGATGGGAGAGTCCTTTTTTGTCTTTGTTTCCGCCACGACCAAGTCCATCCAGCAGAAGTGAATGTAACTTGCAGAATTCAAGATTTTCGCGCTCACGGACGGCAGGTCTGCACTTTCCCACTGCTGCTCTGTGCTCAGGGGCCCACCCAGGTCCCCCAGGGCTACCATGGACTTTGTGTATGGCTCTCGCAATCTCCGGGGCCTCAGAGGTCCTGAGAGGACCTGCAAGGGTACAGTGGGGTGAGCACTGGGGTGTGGGGACGCTGGAAGGAGACGGTCTGTGGGAGGAGACAGCGATAGAACCGCACGTCCCAGAGGTCCCTGAGACCCTCACCAGGCCTGCCCCTCCTAGGAAGCGCTGCTGCTGCTTTTCATTCATTCATTCATTCATTCATTCATTCAAGAAATGTCTGTGGAGCTCAGCTCAATGCCGGGCACAAGACACTGGAAAAAACCACGGTCTGGGTCCTCCAGAAGCTCCTAGTCCTTTGTTTACCATACAATAAAGGGACCCTTTAGCTAATAAACTGGTCATTAATTAATTAGCTAATTGACTGGGGTTCCACTTTCAGATGACCGGAAACTTCTCAATCTCCTGTGGGCCCTCCCTTCAGACCTGCCAAGGTGTCCCACCATCCTCCCCATCCACAGCACGGCTCCAGGCTCGGGTCTTGAAAGCCAGCCACGCCGGCAGGTCCAGCATCTCCACCCCAAAGACGTAGGGAGGGGTCTGGACCAGGCAGGCCCACCCGCCACCTCCTCCCCCAACTCCTTTCCGCCATCAGCGGCAGACCACCGTGCGGAGGGCGGGACGGCACTGCCTCGGGTGATTTGGGCCTGGAGAGGGGCTGCCACGGGAGGCAGGTAGCCCACCAACATCCTCTGTCGAGTGCTCGGTACCCCTGGTACTTGGGCTTGGTGCACCTGGTACTGGGCTTGGTCAGTTTCCCGTACCCCGAAGCCAGCCCCGTCAGAGAGCAGCCTCTGGCCCCGGTGAATTCGGGGATCTGCGGCCCACAGGCTGTGAGGCTGTGAGGCACTTGGCAGTGAGCCGGGCCCAGAGCCCCGCCCCCCTCCTCTCCACCCTCAACTCCACCTGCAGGCCTGGGTCCTTCCTGGTCCCTGGGCCTCACGCCCCAGGGGGTACAGTCTGCTCCGTGCTGAGCTCAGGAGGGGAGCCCAGGTCCTGGGAAGTGAGGCCACGGAGAGACAGGCTGGGGGTGGGTCTGCCCACAGGCGAGGCCTCCGTCCTCCGGCTGTGCAGCCGCTCCGGCCCCGGCCCCCACTACTCAACCCTGGGACACAAGCAGGAGTCAGACGCTGCCCTTCCTTCCCTCTCAGTGGAGGCTGACCTAGGCACGGGTGCCCCCTAAGAGCAGGTGCCAGCTCGGTGCCTGGGGGGTGTCCGGATGTTTCTGTGTTGATGGAGGCGATGGGGCCAGGGTGCATTTGGGTGGCTCTTGAAGGAGATGTCGAAGTCACCGACACTAGAGGAGAAGCAGAACGTTTCCCGTAGAGGAAGAGCCTGGGCAAAGAAAGACGCACGTGGCATCTTCCACACACTGTGGGCAGTCCTGAGGGCGGGAGGCCCGGTGGGGAGCGCGGGAGAAGCAGAGAAAGGGTGGGCGGGGGCTTTTCGATCCCGGCCAAGGTTTGGCCTTTCTCCGTTGGGGCCGACAAGGGCTGTCGGGGAGCACAAACCGGGTAAATGTGTCGCCTAGAAAGATGACTGGGAGACAGGCCAGGGTGGGTTTTAAGGGGCAAACTGGAGGCAGAGAGAATAGGCTGGAAGCAGTGGCCACAGGCCATGCTGGGCAGGGCGATTGCTTGGACTTGGCCATGGCTGCAGGGAGAAAGGACAGTAGAAGAGAGAAAAAGTCTAGACAGTTCTGGAACTTCTGAATTTGGTCCTGGGCGTGGGGCAAGCGCTAGCCCAGGTGACCAGCTGAGAAAGTGGAGATTCGGAGAGTGAGGCAGCGCCTCCGGGGCTGAGGCCAGAGCACAGGTTGGGGAAGGGGCACCCCGTCATCCTACTCTGGCCCCGCCCACCTCCGAGCGCCCACTCCTGGAGAAGCCGGGAGAGAGGTCTCCCGGAAGACCAGAGCAGCTTCTAGAAAAGAAGTACATAGGTGGGACGGGACCCATCGGGACAATTAAGTATTTCTCCCGTGCGCCTTAGGGTGACAGATTTCTTCCCACAGATGGAAGAATCGTCCCTCTAAGCCTCTGGTCGAATCAAACACTTGAGGACACCTGGGGAATCTGCTTGGAGACCGGTGCATCTAGGACCCTTCCATGCCATCCCCAGATTGGCCACTAGATGGCACCAGACTCCACCCGTCGGGCAGGAAGGGTCCCGGGACTAAGGGGAGGTAAGACTGTCACCCAAGGAGCCAGAATCCTGAAGGGGTGTCCATTTCACCTAAACCCGATCTAATATAATTCTTCTGGAATACATCCTTATTAGGGATATATTATTCTTGTAAGTAGATTCTTTTTATAATTGCGAGGAATATATTCCCGAATATAAAGAATTCTCACAAATACATTTTTCTTACCCCCTCGCACCCTCGCCTTTCTGCTCTTCAGTCTTTAAGGGGATAAAAGGGGCCGGGAACTGGGGAGGAGGCCAACTATACATTTCTCGGCATTCTGCTCTAAAAAATGGGAATTGTTCCAGTTCGATTAGCCGGGGTCTGCGGACTGGCCAGCTCCCTGGTGGGGCCGGAGATGGGGCTGCAGGTGGGGCGCCCCATCTCCCCCGGGATGGCTCTGCCTGCAGAGGGCGCAGCAGGATCGGGGGAGGCCCGGGACACCAGCGTGAGCCCGAGATGAGCGGTATCTGGAGACCCACAGGCGAAGGCCGCCGGGCAGATCGGGACCCAGGACGCGGAGAGACCTCTACGTCCGGTAGCTGAGCCTCGTCCAGAGCCTGGGCGAGAGATTCAGGGGCTGCGAGAAGGGGCAAAAGTCCGCAAGGTCTGTCAAAGGAGCTGAACACAACCACGACCCCCAAGCGGGGCCCAGGCCTGGCCTGAGTGGGTCCTGCAGTAAAGCCTGTTCTGACCCCCGTGAGCGAGGCTCTCACAGTTCAAGGGCAAACGAGGGAGGGCGGGAGCCTCCAGGGCCTCGGAAACCACAGCGCATTTAGAGGCTTCTGAGAAACGCAGGATACAATGTACTTTCATCTTACACGTTGCATTTTTCCAGGCGAGGCCTTGAAGTCAGGAGGGGCCACGGGGACAGCAGCCTGGCACTCAGGGGATGCTCCCAGCCCCTGGGATCAGACACAGCCTCAGGGCGGTCCTGATATGGACTTCTTCACCCCACACAGGGAGGTCTGGTGGCACCGAGCACTGGACGCCCCGCCAGAGGGACTCAACTGCAGAAACGGGAGTTGCGAGTCATCCAGACCTCACCGTGGAGTCCCCGCCCGGGCGCCAGCTCACAGCTCCCTTCAGCGACGCACCTGGGGCACAGCCCTGAGCGGCGCCATCCCTGCCCAGAGCACACTGCCTGTCACCCTTCAAAGAAACCCCGAATCCGCTTGCTCAAAAAAAATTGCGCTAGATGGGAGGGCACCGATGGCATCCCTTCCCCACCCGGAAAAGGCCCAGTCCTGCCCCTGACCCGCCCCCGAGTCCCCACGCCAGCACAGCAGGGACGACGCCACAGCCACTCGGCCGAGCTCATGCTTTTATTCCGCGGCGGCAGGTCAGTGTACGCAGTGGGCATCACCACGCCGGCCCGGGCGAGCCGCGGGCAGGGTCCAGATGTGAGGAGCTCAGGGCGGCTGTGCTTCAGACGACCACAGAGGCCGGTGACACAGCTCCCAGACAAACAGCTTTGAACTTCGGGAAGACGCCTTAGAACTTCGTGCGCCGCCGGCACGGCCTGGGCCCTCGGTGGTAGCTGCACCCCCCGTATCCAAACTCAGAGCCCCTGCCTGCTGCCTCCCCTCCCACCTGACACCCTCCTCCCCGCCCAGCTGAACAGAAGCCCTTCGTCCTCAAGGTCACAGACACGCTCCCAGGGGCTGATCCGTGGAAAGGAGCTTTTGGGGTCACTCCCTCATCGCCTTCTAAAATGTCAACAGCTGCTTGGATTAAAGTGCCTCCACTCGCATTTTTAGAGCGAGGTGGTAGGAACTGGGGGCTTCCTGCTCACTGGTAAGGTGTGCTGGAGGCCATGCGGCTCTGGCCTGGCCCCCCCCCCCCGCACCTTCCGCGAGGCCACTGCCCACTGCGCACCGGGGAGGGCTGACCTTGGCCCCCGTGGCCTAAACCGAGGC
>PITB01027837.1:0-19782 GCA_004024585.1 Paradoxurus hermaphroditus
CCCTGGCCCCGCCCATCCCAGCCTCGCCCAGCTCCTCCCGGCCCACACCCGCCATACTCACGCCTGCGGCGGCTGGCACACCCCCACCGGTGTCCCCCGACGGGCACAGCGTGGGCCCTGCCCTGGCCAGCCCCGTCCCGTCCCGCCCCGCCCCGCTCATTCTGGCCCATCCCGCGATCTGCGCGAGGCCCGCACGGCCGGCCCGACCCGGGTCCGCCTCTCAGCCCCGAAGCCGCGCTGCGCCGTCCCGGCCGTTTCCACAACGGCTCCGCCTCAACCGTCGGGAGACTGACCGCCCTCCCACTGCCAGAGGTCGGCCCGGCGCCGCGACCCTTCTCCACACAGCCCCGCCATCAGGGAGGCCCGCCCCGGCGCCCGGCGCAACCTGCGGCTGGGGAAGGCCTCCGCGTCGCGCCCAGGGAGCCGCCGTCACCGCAGCCGCCCCGCGTCGCGTCTCCGGCCTCAGCGACCACCTCAGCACTTCACCTCAGGCTGCCTACGGAAAGCGGGAAGCGTCTATCCAATCGGCGCCGCGTGCGTGCGGAACCCCATCCAATCAGCGCGGCACGCAGGCCAGGCTCCGCCCCTCGTACCGGTCCGCGGCGCTGGGGTCGCCTGAGACTGGAACCAGGGGCCCCGCGGGGGGGGGGAGGTGCCGGGGGGGGGGGGCGGCTCCTGGCCTGACTGGGTAGACGGACTCCTGCGCGAAGACCGCGACCCCCACCCCCGCCCCTGCCGTCCCGCCGCGCGGACGCGCCCCAGGAGCCCTGACTTGCCCCTACAGGACGCCGGTAGGCCCAGGAGACCCCTAGGTTAACCACTACCACGCTGGACGTCGAAGGCTGGACGGGGCCGCAGAGACGCGGGGGTCCCAGTTGAACCTGCGAAGACGCGAGGGTTCGACCCCTAGAGGGAACACACGCAGTGGCCGGCGGAGGACCTCAGACCCAGGTCGGGCGGGTCCCCACTGACCCTCGCGTCCTGACCCCTGCTGCCTTGCTTACCAGGCCGGCCACGCCCCCCGGAACCACGCCCGAAGGCCACGCCCCCTGGCCACGCCACGCCCCCATCTTCATTTCCTAGAAGCCGGAGGAGCCAGGTTCCGGTGTCCTGGTTAGCCAAACCCCAGACTCCTGAGGGCCACCAGCCTGAGCCCATCCAGGGGTGCTACTGAGCGCAGTCAGCACCAGTGTATTCCCAGGGGCTTGAGAGCATTTCCATTTGAAATTTAGAGATCAGTGGGTGCTGTTGTCTACGCACGTGTGCATACGTGGCTGCGGCAGCAAGCACTTCGAAATTTAAAGTACTGATTTCTCATCTTGCCACTTTTTAATAGAGAGAAAACAATGGAAACTGTCCTTCCTATTGTTTCGTGTGTCTGGAAAGCATAAGAATGGTTTAGTAATACCACACGGAAGATCAAAGCAGATCACTTAATCTTATTTGAGTTTTTAAATAGGTTTTTAGAATGTGGAGTCGGATGGAAAAACCTCCATCAATCATAATGGTACTTCAGTTAAATTTAACAAGGACTTATTGGGAACACCCCATCACAGAGTGGGGCAGGCGGGTTTGGGCAGAAGTTTGAACGCTGACTTTGCTGCTTACCAGCTGTGAGTCTTTCCAAGAATCACTGAAGCCTCTCTGAGCTTCATTCTCGGCAGCTAAGAAAATAGGGACATTACCTACCAGGTAATTTTCAGAGTTAAACAAAATCAAAGACATGCAGTAGCTCTCACTGTGGGCACGCCAGTGAGAACGAGTGCACGAGAAATGTCAGTTTCCCTACCCTGCGTGCAAGGCTCTGTACCGGGTGAGGGAGGCCGGGGGAGGCAGATACACACTCACCACTCCAGACACTGGGTTCAACAAGCACCAAAGGAGAAGGAGAACAACTGTCCCACAGCCTGCATCCCCCTGGAACTTTCTTCCTATGTTAGCATCGACCTGGCATAAAGATCGTAGTTCGGTTCCTCAAAGAAACACAGCTGGGCTGAACCTGAGGCGCAGTTACAGAATTCCTGTTTTTCAGCAAGGCCCTAAATTTGATAGTGCTTTAGGAAGGCTAAGACTTGGGTATGAAATGATTTAACCAATCAAGAAGTTTCTCAAGTCTTGTTTGTATAATTTGACCCCAAGAAAAACACTCTTCAGATAACAATGTATGCACATACTTTAATATTTAGGCTTGAGTGAAATCATCTTAAGTGACATTAAAATATGTTTGGGGAGACAACCCCACGATTGCACAATCCACTGCAAAATTTTAACATCTAAGCAATAGCAATGTTAGAGTCTGTAAGTTCTCCTTAAGCTGAACTTTACCAACTTCTGTATCAATTAGGCAGGTCTATTTAAGTTTTTAAATTTTTAAATGTTGATTTTTTTTTTTTTATTTAAAGGCACGGTGAGGTTCTCTTAATATTGAAGATAAAACATATACTTTATATTCCATGACCAGAACCTTTTTGGCAAGTGACTGTCACTTGGATAAGATTCTTACATGCCTTTACACAACAATACATTTGGCAGCTCTAACTCAAACACCTGAATGCTCTGGACAATTGTCTTGCATTCTGGGCTGGGGCCAAGGACACAGCAGCCAAGGCTCTCACAGGCTTGCTGACCTAATTGGACAGTTTATTAAACAGCAGGAAATGGAACCAGGCTTCCGTCTCTCTTGCATATCAATGTAGTGCACAGTGCTAATAGCCAAAGGTTGTTCAATTTAATTACAATACCTTAAGTCAAAATTCGGTGTTGTTATTATCAAAAGATACCAAAGAAAGCCATCCGTCTTCTCGGAATTTTAGAAATCCAGAAGTTGCAATTATAAAAACAAGTTGGTTAAGAGGCAAAACACCTCTTTTACATATTGATTTGACAAACGTCAATAAGTATTCAAAAATTTAGAGTGAACTTATTGGTGACAGCTATCACAGATTACCCCCACCGGTCTCAGTGGGGTTCACAGGCTGGAGACCCTGTTCCTCTCGGCCAGGCCTTCACACCCTCAGTGCTGGCCACCACTCAGCACCTAAAGAAATGATCAGTGCCTTGCTGGGAGTTTTAAGTCATTGTGGCACTCAGCAGGAGACAATGGCCTTGACTTCTTGCTCGGAGATTAAAAAAAAAAAGAAAGAAAGAAAAAACATTTAACAGTTTAAAAACGGGGGGCGGGGAGCCCAGACGATGTTAGAAACTCTATGTGAAGGCACAAAGAATCAAGTTGGCAGGTAGTCGATAAAACTGGGCATATACAAATACAATTTGAAATGATTAAAAAGTATAAATATTTGGGATTTTTTTTCGTCCAGGGGTCTGGCTATTGATGAAAACACCTTCCGGTTCCACTTGGTAACCCCACTTCCGAAAGCTGACTGCTGGGAGCTGTCTGACACTCAAGCAGACGTAGAGTCACCTTCATCATCAGAAAGGTAATTGCAAAGGGCACTGTTGCCTGAAATTACACTGTAGAGCTGCCTGGAAAGAACTTAAGGCAGGATTTCTTAAAACGTTTAGGTGGTCTCAAACCTAAACAGAAGGGCCTGGTAACACGCAGATACAGAACGGTCAAACACGCAGGGAAGCTCACAAGGTGAGCAGACAGACTCCAAAAGGAAGGGGCTGTTTTGCTAGTTTAAAAGTTAAGCTCTTTCCTCTTCCCTGGCTCTTGATGCAGGAGACACGCGGCCTAACCAGGGCAGCCTGAACTCCCAGGAATGGTTGTGTGATGACCCATGAGGCATACATTTCTTGCCTATTAATAGTTTCCGGCCGTTAGAGGCCCACAGACTCCGGCCAGCAAGCCCAGTCTCAGGTTTTCCTTGTCCCCGGGGAAGAAACGCCTCAAGGAAGCACAGTGGGAGTCACATCCAACGTTCTGTTTACAACGGGCACAGACACACAAGACTGACTGATTCTTTAGCTTGTGAAATCCAGAATGTTCCTGAGGAGGCATCCAGCAAGGGTAAACTATTCCAATATCAATCACAATGGTAATAAATAACGGCGACGGCTTACAGACACCCAGTCAGGACACATGCACAAGCCACAGGCCTTTCCCAAAACCGAACTCGCCGAGCCTGCCGGGCCCTCGCCAGACGCGCCGACACCGCCGTGCAGCCCACCCGCCCCCCCCCACCCCGCACCCGCCCCCGGCGCACGGCACGACTCGGCTTTCTGGCCACCTGAGGCTACTTTCGAGACCTAGCGACACAGGCGGTTCAAGTGTTAGATGGGAAGGGCCACTTCCCAGGGACCCTGCGGCGGGAAGGGAGGTCAGAGGACCCAGGCGGGGGAGGCGCGTAGAGGGTGAGGAGGCGTCGCCACCCGCCCCGGGGTGCGCAGCTCGGGAACCGCCGCGGGGCGGCCTGGGACGGCGGGCCGCGCTCAGATGAAGTGGATCCAGCTCTCCTCGCACTCCCCGCGAGGCATGTGCAGCGCGTGGTTGCGGCACGTGAGGCTGTAGTCTCGGCCGTGGTTGTTGTCCCAGTACTCGGCGCCGGCCACTCGGTAGCGGAGCGCGAAGTGCACGCGCGAGCCCAGCGCCAGCAGGAAGGGCGGCACCGGGAAGCCGAAGGCGAAGACATCCTCCGTGCCCGCCGCGCCCGCGGGCCCGCGCCACCTGGCCACCGCCTCGTGCGCGCTGCGCCAGTCTGAGAAGGTGTAGCGCACCGCCACCTGCTTCTCGAAGGCCACGTTGCGCACGCGCACAGTGCCGCTGATGCCCAGGTCCGAGCAGGTGACGCGCTCCAGACAGACGAGCTGCCGCCCCAGGCGCTCGCCGAAGTCCGCGGCTTCGACGGGCGGCGGGAAGTCGGGCACCAGGCACTGCAGGGTGAACTCCAGGTCCTGGCTGCTGCAGCACAGGTCCGAGTTGATGGCGAGGCGCGACAGCACGTGCAGCGGCACCGACGGGTCTTCGCCGGCGTTGAACACCTTGACCTGCGCCAGCTCCAGGCCCAGCGCGTCGGCGAAGCGCACTCGGAGCTGGCGGCTGCAGCCCGGCCGGCAGGCGGCTCCCGGCGCGCCCCCGGCCTTCTGGCGGCGCTCGGGCGAGCAGGGCAGCGAGCGCGCCCGCCGCAGGATGATGGGCCGAAGCGGGGGGTCGCAGCCGGACGGCTCCGGCGGCGGCGGCGGCGCGCGGCCGGGGCTCCCGGGGGGCCGGCAGAGCCGTGGCTCCGGGGCCGCGCCGCCGTCCAGGTCTGAGAGGCAGCTGAGGCTCCGCGGGGCGGGCTTCCGGGACCCCGGGGACGGCGCCGCCGAGCGGGGACCTCCGGACATGGCCCGGCCGGCCGTCGGGCGACGGGGAGGCGGTACCGAGGGGCGACCTCCGGACCCCGCGCCCGCTACCTCAGGGTCCCCGCCGAGCCGGAACGGCAGCGTTCAGGGAGCCTCCGCGGGCGGGCGGGCTGCGCGCTCCCCTCGCCCGCCACCGCGCCCCCCGAGTCCTGGCGCGGGGCTTCCGCCTCCGGGGGCGAGAAAGGAGCTCGTCTGCAGAGAGAGGAGTGCTTTTTCTCCAGGGGAGAGGAGGCTTTTCCGGGCGCCCCCGGGAGCGCAGGGTGCCGCCTCCCTTTGGTCGCCTCGGAGGTTCTCGGATTGGGGGGGGGGGTGAAGGCTGCGTCCGTAGAGCCGCCCCTCCCACCTTCCCCGCCCGCTGCGTTACTTACATGGCTGCAACTTGTCGGGGCGCAACTTCCCGGCGAGCCCGCGCCCCGCCCCTCGTGACGCCGCCGCGCGCCCGCCCCGCCCGTGGGGCGCAGCCCGGAGCCCGCCGCGCGGCGCGCCGCCGCCTCCCCGGCCCTGCCGCAGCGCGCCGCAGTCCGGCCTCCGCGCCCGGCGCCGGGAAGGCCGGCGGACGGCCCCGTCACGTGTCCTCGGCGACCGCGGAACAGGTCTGATCCGTTTCTGTGTGCATCTGCCGGGCCCCTGCGCCTATCGACCGTAGATCTGTGTCTGCACAAGCGGAGGACGAGGGAAATGCATGCGGCGGCCCTTGGATTTCTGGGTTACTGGGGGTGGGGTGGGGGCGAACGCAAAAAGTGGCCTCTCCGGGAGCTGGTCCCCGGACCAATTTGAAGTCTCTAGGCCAGCCCGCTCTTCGGACGTGTGCACTGCAACCTGGAACCCCGGCCAGACCCAGGGAGCCTCGCTGCGTAGAGGACAGGCGACCTGACCACACGTCACCCACAATGCTTTGCCGCCTGGACCGCCAGCCAGTTGGTTCCCTGGAGGGTGGGGAGGGGCGGTGCTGCCTCTGTCGGTCTCCTGGCGCCTAGCCCGAGAGGAAGATGTGGGAAGGAGAGTTAATGCCCTGTGATGAATTATGCAGCTGCCCTTAGTCAGCCCCTGGCGCTTGGGAAGCAGTTTTGTAGCCAGAGTCTCAGACCTTTAGCGCTGTTCCAGCGCATGCCTGAACCGTCAGGGAAACCGGCAGCTTGCTTTCTGCATCTTACGACCCTACGAGCTGCTTCTCCTATTTCAATCAGTAACTTGCCCGGAAGACGCTGCTGCTGCCGGCGCAGAGCAGGCCAGGGGAAATGAAGTGGGAAAACGTGGCGGCGCGCGTTCCAGACAGCAGTTTGGGGCCCGGCATCGCGGAGGGTCCCTTTTCACTGCCCAGAGGGAGAAAGCAGAAAGAAACCCACACTGTTGAAGGAGGGTTGGTAAAGGAAAAAAACCTTTCCTGCATCTCAGATGAATCAAGCCTGGTGACTGTGGTAGAAGTCATTAATCGCGAGAGCCTGGAAAGAGACACATGCTTATGAAAAGTAATACAGCAGAGTTTCAAGCGGAAAAATGGGTCTTCTGTAATCTCACCTTTTTTCTATCTTACAGGGGCAGGGGATTTTCCGGGAGTAAATATTCACTTTCAAATCAGGGCACCCTTAGGACACCCACTGAAAATCAGGCAGGGCACCCTTAGGACACCCACTGAAAATCAGGGGAAGCAGCATTCTTGATACGAGTCAATGGAATTGTGCAGAGATAACACGATGTGACGAGTATTACTGTATTGGCAGTCTGTTACTGGATCGAGGTGATCGGGAAGGCAGGAGCATGAAAGGGGAGCTTCCCCAGTAGGTTCAGTTCTATGACAGCAGGGATATGTGAATTTTCTAGGCTCCCCTGTAATTACTTGTCCAATGAATGAGTGAGTGGACGTGGGAGACTGGCTAATACCTGGCCTTCGTTAGCCCCACGGATTTCCTGAAGGTGTTATTTCCAAGGAGACTGTGTGTGTATGTGAAGAGAGAGAGAAGGATTCTGTTGACAACATTGATAGTGGTTTAATTTTGCATCTACTATCCCATGAAAAACAAAGAAGCAAAAAAGATGAAACTATCAGCAGAAGGCAATACCCCCCACCAACATTTCAATACTCTGCAAATATTTCAAAACAAACCAGAGAAAACCAGCCCAGTGCTGGTGGCAGGGCCGTCTGCAATCCATGCTTACCTGCCGTGTTCTGTTGCTCCTAGTTCCGGCGGCCTGGAGGAGTCCTTTCCAAATAGAAGAGGCAGAGGGACGTCACTGCCGCAGCTGTCGCTATCTGCCAACAGACTGAGCAAGAATATTCCGAGCCCTACAGAGAAGGTGATGTGAATTCTGAGGGGACTCTTACTCTAGATTCGCTCTGCTGTTTCGTTTGGGGGTGTGTGTGTGTGTCCGTGTGTTTTCATGGTATTTATTGCCGCACGTCTGTTTTTTAGATAGTCCGTCCAACCCCAGGCGATGGCCAGCCCCGTGATGTTTTCAAGAAAGGGAATAGGGTGAATAAATGTCACCAGAAAAGCAGGTAAATAATTTCGATTGTCTTGCAAACGACGCGTTATGTTGGTTCTCCAGACTGAATGCGTGTGGCTGGAAAAAAAGTAATGTCTGTGGCTACGAACTCGGTACTTGAGAAATGAGTGGGTCTTAAACAGTACCAGTCCGTAAAATTCCCAGAGGCCCTAATTCTGCCACTGTGAGCAGAATCTGTAGTTTGGGGGGAGCTCCTTAATCCTCCTTCTGTGTTTGTTTCCTTTTTTATAAAAAGGATTCTGATAACAACTCTTATTGATAGGCACTGACAGAGTAAACAGAAGTTGTAACAGGATTGGTTAGGAGTTCTAAGTCATGACAATTCCTTCATCCACTTTTCCGATATATACTGAGCAGGGGTGAGCTGGTGGACGTGGTGCAACGCCCTCTGTAGTTACTAACAGATAAGTGCCTCGTGTGGTAGAAGCCACGGGACAAGAAGCCTCCGAGCTTTCCCGAACGCACGTGCACCACGCACGTGCCCTTACGCTACCCGACTTAGTGTTCCCGGGAAGTCTTGTGAATCCTAGTGAGATGCTACGTGTTGGGTAAAGAGAAGATCGAGTATTTTCCACTCTGCTATGAGATCTCACCTGGGAATAAATCACCTCCGGGGGAATCGCAGCCGTGCTAGCAGTGCACACGGAATCCCTCACTCCCGTCCCCGCCATCACAAGACAGCACGGATCCGATCTGTCTCATTCCTACCGTGTTTCAAGGCACCAGGGAACTTTTTCTCACTCATTTTAAACACCGTTTTCCCGAGTGTGCTTCCTACTTGGAAACACTTGAATAAGCTTTAGACGTGAGAGGTACGGGGTGTATATGCTACGCTCTTTCGTGTTAAGATTTTATTTATTTATTATTCGGGGCGCCTAGCTGGCTCAGTCGAGCGTCGGACTTCAGCTCAGGTCATGATCTCATGGCTCGTGAGTTCAAGCCCCGCGTCGGGCTCCTGGGCTCTCTGCTGTCAGCACAGAGTCTGCTTTGAATCCTCTGCCCCCCTTCCTCGCTGACCCTCCCCCACTCGCTTTCTCTCACTCTCGAAGATAAGTAAAACCATTTCTAAAAAAGATGTTATTATTTATTTATTCTGAGAGAGACAGCACAAGGGGGGAGAGGCGCCAAGGAGGGGAGAGAGAATCCCAAGCAGATTCCACGCTGCAGGGCTCAATCCCACGGCCCTGGGATCATGACCTCAGCTGAAATCAAGGGTGGGTTGCTCAACTGACTGAGCCACCCAGGCGCCCCCTTCATGTCCAGATTTTAGGCGGCTCAGGATCACCAGCCATCAGGGACTAAGTTCTCTACGACTTGCATTTTACACCTGTTTACTTTTCGTTGAAAATCGGCTTGTCAGAGAAAGCCGTGGCTTTTACTTGTCAGTGTGACTAAACGCTATTCATCATTAACAGAACAGATTGAGAGTTAATGACAGATTTTCTCCAAACTGGTGGGGGAGGGGGTTCTTAAGACTGGTCTAAAATTCTAAGCGCTTTAAGAACTGTCCGTGTTTTCCATGAGTGACAGTGTCTGGTATCAGACAGAATCCATGCATCCACCCCGGGCACCTGTGTCCTGTAACGTGTTTTGAGTGGAGTCCTGTGTGGCCGGTTGCTCTGTGAGCACTGTCGGCGGGGCAAGGGCCACGCAGGCCTTCCCGGGGACAGCCGAAACCGCAACTGGCGGATTCTTTGCTTGATCACCGGGAGGCCAGGTCTTGTCCAGAGAACTAAGAATTACAGTTTTATTTCTCACAGCGATATGAATGCTAGCCCGTCTTGGAATAAAGCACAAGGTTCAAAAGCCTCTGCAGGAAGAAGGCAGAGTAAATCCCAGGCACCCCAGGTGGCCTCCCAGCTGCCTGTGGACAGACTGCGAGAAAGCGTTTCCCCGGAAGGCAAACCCAAAAGGAGCCCCCTGGACCCCAAGTGTCGGGGCGCCTCGGCGAATGAGCTGTTTCTTGACCTTCAGTGCATGAAAATCATGAAGGAGGGTGCGGACGAGGACGAGGACAGCGCCAGCGACCTGTCGGACTCCGAGAGAGTGCCCGTGCCGTCGTCCGCCCTCGCGCCCCCGGAGCTGCACCTGCGCGCCGAGGAGATCGACGCCGCTGACCCGGACCCGGGCCAGGACCTGGACCCGCGAGGCGCGCAGCCCACCTACCACTACGCGGACTTCCTGCCGGCCCCCTTCAGCTCCTGGGACCTCCGTGACCTGGCCATGCCACCCGGTGCCACCGAGCCCCGGCCAGCAGCTCAGGGCGGTGCGGCCGGGCTGCTCGCCAGGTACATCGACCGGCTGCTGCAGCTGGAGTGGCTGCAGATGCAGACCGTCCAGAGCGAGAAGGGGAGGGGTGCCAAGGCCAGGCCTCCCTCCGCCCCTGGCTCGGCCGCGGGGCCTCTGAAAAGCCCGGGCAGAAGCAAGCTGGTGGTCAGCGCTCCGGCCAGGCCTCACCAAGAGGGGGCTCCCAAGCCAGGCGCTCCCCGCAGGAGAGACCCACACCGCGAGGAAGCTCGCCCGTCCTATTACACCTTTGACCCTGCCCCCAGAGCTCTCCGAGCGTCTCAGAAGCCAGCCCTCGAGGCCAGGACAGAGGAGCAGAAAAAGAAATGGAGTAAGAGCCCCAGGCTGCAGCGCTGGGACCCGCCTGGTGGTGACAGCGGCCCCGGCCCCAGCGCGGATAGGGGTGGAGGTGGTGGTGGCCCTTCCCTGCAGGCGGCGACCATCCGGGACCCCTGCGGGGCCCCCAGGGCGCAAGCTCCCGGGAGCCTGAAGAAGAAGGGCAGTGTGAGCGCCTGTTCCCCGGCCCCCATACCCAGTGAAAAGAAGCTCAAAACCAATGGAGGAAAGCAAAGCCCGTACAGAGTCAAAAAATAACTGACGTGGTGGATTGCAAAACCCGCGGACGCCTCACCGTGAGAGCTCTTGCCCAGGTCACGATACTGTGAATTTCAGGACATTTCGTGACGACTGACACGTCAGTCGCCGACCGGCCCTTTGAGTGCATCTCCACCCTCACCCCTGCCCGTGGGCTTGCTTCCAGAGAAAGGTGTCTTTCAATAAGCCTTTCTTTGTCTTGCCGACAAGAGTCCTTTCGGTAAAGTTGTAACCCAGGTCTGTGCCGTACAAAGAGGCCGCCAGGAGAGGAGCGGCCGCCAGCCGCAGCGCAGCAGGAACTGCAGCCCCTGGTGCAGCGCGCCGGGCCTGCTGCTGTGAACCGTGCAGGGTCTGAACGTGTGAAATCGAGTCCTTGGTGTCCTCCTCATCAACCGCCCGGACGGACGTTCTGTCTGCCTGCCCCGGGGCGAAGCGTCAGCCCTTCCTCACGCCCGGGAGCGTCTGTTTTGAGCAAAGCCGTTTGTCACTAAGCCGCTTGCTCTTTCCAGGCCGCGGAATCGAGTACTTTCATAGTTGTTTTTGTCTTCAAGGCAGTTGGCGAGTCCGGGTGGTGGTGAAGTCCACCTTCGGAGCCTGTGTATCTGAGGCTAGAGCGGTGCAGAGACCTCGTCCGGCTACACCTTAGCGGGTCTCAGCAGCACTGCTGCTGTCTGGTGGGAGAGAACCGTGGGATTTTCGGCGCTCCGTTTCTGGCATGCACGGCTTCTGGAAGACGGTGCACGGGAAAACCACGTTTTCGAGTTCGTACATGAAAGGCCTACAGCCAGACGCACGGAACCGCATGCGACCGTCACAGTCCTCCCATCCCTGATCTGAGACCTGGACGTCCTGCCGTCTAGTCAGCAGAAGGTCTGTTTTCCTTCGCGAGAGCAGCATTTTATCACCTTGCTTCGGGGCCGAGGAGTGACGACACATTTCAAGATGGGGGGCGGGTGGTGTGTGTGGAACAGGACCTGCCTGGCATCCTCTTAACATCCTTAGCTGGTCCTCGGTCCCGGGCTCTCCCAGATGTTTCTTATTTCACCGCCGTTAAGCGATGCCTGCTTGGCCCTACGGTTGTGCCGTGACACTTCCGTTGATGCTGTGAATATCTTTAAAACCTTCGGCTGACTACCGGATGCCCAGTACGTTTCCATGACTGTAGCTGATTTTATGTCTTTAAATGATCCCTCGCTTTGTTTTCGTACACATTGGTTTCCATTTTTTCACCTTTGGGGCAAACTGAAAACTCGGCCCTTTTCATTTGAAAATGCACACTGGCCTGCAGGCTCCCTGGGCAGCCAGTGCCATCCGAGACGCTTCCGGTTAATAGCCTGAGGACAAGATGCGCTTATAGATAAGATCATAACGGGCACAAGTCCAGTATTCAGGTCCCACTTTAAAATCTGACTTCAATAATATTTAACAACCTAGACATTTTCACGGTCGTTTTTTCTTCCAGGACTTTATTTCTAGAATTTCACAGATTGCCTCTTAGAGTCTTTATCTTTCGCACCACCCCGCAGGAGAAGCATGCTCTTAACACGGGGGTCTGTCCCCTTGGATGTGAACAAAGACGCGCATCCAGCGGACATCCCTTCCCGCGCTCTCGGCAGCGCCGTAAGCTCTACGCTCGGCGTCTGGGCTGTGGTTTGAAAACAGCACCGCCCTCCCTTCACCGTTCCGTGCTTCCTGAGTGGCGCCCCGTGTGTCCTGTGCCCGCCCTGCTCCTCGGGGGCGCAGAGGGACCAGTCGTCCGTACACGGCTGGCACCGCGCCTCATTCACGGCCCTTCCTCTGCTCCAATTTTTACGCAGCTCTTGCTAACATTTCAGGGCCGACAAGTCTCTGTAAGCACGTTAGACGCACGTGCCTGCTCCTGTCGCTAATACCACGGGGTTAAGGCTGAGTCGCTGCCTTCTCTGGTAATGCTCCCTGTGAGTTCTCTCGGACGCCCCCCAGGGCGAGGGTCTCGGGCTGCTTTGCCTTGCGTGTGTCGGAGCCGAAGACCACCCCGATTAAGAAACTTACAGGTGGCGCCTGAGATGTTCCATTTGTTCCTTGCTCTTTGAATTGAAGTCAGCTGCCTAATTTGGGGAATAGTTATAATGTCACATGTTGAGACCATTTTAAAAGCCTGCAAAAGTGACTTTGCCTGCTTACGTTTTTGCCTCCGGTCGATGCTTTATTTTCACCAGCATTCCTGCCCCGGGATCGGGGCTCCTGGTGGACGGCACAGGTTCACTGCAGAACATAAGCACAATTTGGGCCCGTGGTTTCTGGTACGCACCCCCACACGGCCTCCTTTTGTCAATGCCGCAGACAGGACTGTGGCCATTTTCACGCAGACGGCGCCGGCAGCGGGAGTCTGGACCTCCTCTGGCTGGTCAGGTCTAAGCCACCGAGTGTCCTGCTAGTCTGGGGACATGAATCATTCATTCAGTATTCAGAGAAGTGCCTCACGTTTCTGGGGAATTGTTTACGTCCGTGTTGTGTTTAAACCGATTAAAGTAATCCAAGGTAAATAAAAGTATAGAGAATGTAAGAAGAATTAATTACTTCGGGCTTAGAATCAGTGGAAAACACAAAAACGTACAAGAACAAACTGCAAAAATCTATCAGTATTAGCCACAATTATTTAGGGTGAGACTATTTCTCAAATCTTTAATGGCTAGACTGGCCAAAGGTTCATCAGGTGACTTGTAGGGCGGGGTGGGTACCCCGGGTCCGCAAAGATGAGGGGACATCATTGATCTTCCGGCAGCTACAGGCTAAGGGAGAAAGGCTTGGGGTGGTTCTTAAGCTATGAGGTTAGTGTCCAGAGAGACGGCAGAGCCTTCACCTTCCATGACTGAAATATCGCCCAAGTCCTTCTGCCCACTTACTGGAGTAGTTAAAAACATAAAACTCAAGGTGATACCGGGTTTCTAGGTAACGGAGAGGCAGTGTTTATTAGGTATTCACGTGCACGTACAGAGCTCCGTTTCACATGGCCCGACTGTGTGGGCATGTTTGTTATTTGCTGTTATAATTGTTGTATGCTTGCTTCTGTACATAATAAAACAGGACACGGGTAAGTTTTTGTGAATCTGGTTTTCTCCTTCCTCGAGATCAGTTAAACTGTAGGAAATACCGTCTGCGTTTTTCGGGTCTGGTTTTGTTTTGCTTTTCATGCTGTTCTCTTCCTGTTTGTCTCTTTTCTCCCTGGTCACCTCACAGAACCACCGGGGAGGGGACTCTGCCCCAATCCTTCCTTAATATTGAGCAACATACGTGACAACATTACTGGGCGCAGCCGAGAACCACCGCTCGTGTGCTCTCGAGCCCTCTTCCTCTTACGCCCCCGGAAGGTGCTGAACGCTTAGGGAACCAGGACGGACATCAGTAAAAGTGAAGTGACAGGCGACGGAAGGGGCTCACGCGCTAGCTTGCACGTCCAGGACTAGGAGCCGGCCCTCCCGAGGAGGGCACCTGGGCGCCGCAGGCCTTCTGAAAGGCCCTTTGCTCCTTCTTCTAGACTCACGTCTGGCAAGCAGGTGCATTCTTTTGAGTCTACCAAGTAGTATAGTGGCGGTTTAAAAACTACCTCTGGGCGTGTTAAAATTTCAACCGAGAAAATTTTATAGATCTAACTGGCTTTATGTAATGACGGCGAGCCAGGCAGCCTCCCGTCCGGCGGGGGACAGCAGCCCCAAGGAAAGTGCCAAAGGGGAGACTTACAGGCAGAGGGGAGCAGGCACGAGGAAGCTGTACAGGTCACTTTCGCTTCTGGGGCGGCCGAGTCTCACGGGTCGATGGCCTCACGGGTGCTGATCACGTGACTCCTGACTGTCTGGCTTACGATCTCGCTCTGGGAGAGCCCGTAAGGCGGGGCTCGGTGACAGGCCTGTGGTCTTGTCAGCAGGGGGCTTAAAAATAATTTTTTGGTAGTTCGAAAATTAACCATGTTGGAAGTTTTAAGTCATAAATTTGTACATAAGACGGGAGATTGTTTTCGGATGGTGCTGTGTTATCCACGAGGTAGCAATGTGACCTCTAGACCTAACCCGAAACCACCTCGGTCTACTGGTCTCCCTGTGTGATCGCCTTAACACCTTAAAACAACCATATCCAGCACGGAATAATGCCCAATGAAATAACACAGATGAGTAATTTGTAAAAATCTTCGTAGAGACCCTGTTTCGAAAACCAGGACTCCAACAGCCCTGCCCTCGGCAATTCGGTATTTCAGGAATTAACTCTGATAACATTGGGAAAATGTAAGTGGAATTTTAAAAATGGAATAGCCATGAACACAGTTGTCCTCGCTCAAATGATACTTTAGAGGAAACCAATGTACATTTCTCTGTAGGTTACACTCGGCCCCTGCGGGTTCGTGCCGGCGCTGCCCACGCCGTGAGCCCCGCCCCAGGCCTGCTGAAGGTGACGGCGGTCAGCACGGGGCGCTCCGGCACACCGGCCGCCCTGAGTCAGAGGCCCTCGAGAGACAGCAAATCGAAGGAAACCGCTCTCACCTTTCCTTTTCTTCCTACGCGAAAGGTGTCCTCCCTGCGCCGTGCTCATCATCAGGGGCGAGAAGTTGAGGCCAAGAGAACTCCACGCACAGTCTGTCTGTTAAAATGACCTTATCTGGGGGCGCCGGGGCGGCTCCGTCGGTTAAGCGTCCGACTTCGGCTCAGGTCATGATCTTGCGGTTTGTGGGTTCGAACCCCGCGTCGGGCTCTGTGCTGACAGCTCGGGGCCTGGAGCCTGCTTCGGATTCTGTGTCTCCCTCTCTCTCTGCCCCTCCCTCACTCATGTTCTCTCTCTCTCTCTCTCTCTCTCTCTGTCTCTCTCAAACATAAATAAACATTAAAAATTTTTTTAATAAAATGACCTTTCTCTTCCTTCCTCTCCCCACGTGGTCGAGTGAGTTTCCTACAGGTGCCTCTGTTCAACCTAACGCCAAAGCAGGGGCCGCCGCCGCCGTTTCTTTGGCTCTCTGTTCCTCAGGCAGTCCGCGGCACATAAAACTTGTACTGCAGAATTTGCATGCCTTTGTCCCGCCCCTCTGTCTTATGTCAGCTCAGTCCTCAGGCCCAGCCAAACAGAACCCTAAGAGGGTGCAGGGAAGCCGAGTTTGCCCCCTCAAAGTACCCCTGTTTGACATGAGGCTAATTTTAGGCCGATTGTATTTAAGAAACAGCATACGCACAGGAACAGCTCTGCAAACTGAGCAGAAGTCACCCTTTTATAAGAGACACTCTGGGGAACGCTCTGTCTGTAAGGGTGCCTCCCTTTTTCACCAGGAAGAGGAGGAAGAAGTCTCTAGAAACACTTATTGACTCTTATCTCATTAAGGCCTGGACTTAAATCTGCAAAACAGCCACAGCCCTTTATGGTACTTTTCCTAGTGACCTCACCTGCGCGGCTCCCGCCGCCCCTGGTGCCTCCGTCTTTAGCTGCAGGTGGCACTGAAGCTGGTGACGGGAGCCATTTCGGGGACTCAGTTTCCTGGGTCTCTCCCGTGTGTGCAGGAGGCACGCGCGTTATTAACCTTCTGTTTGTGTTTCCTCTGTTAGTCTGTCCGTGTCCGTGTCCGGGGGTCTCAGTCAAGAACTAGACGGATAGAAGTAAAATTGTTTCCTTCTCCTGAGAAGAGAGGTAATTGTAGGTGAAAGGTAACATTTTACCTCCCAGACAGAATAAAAGTCCGCATCTGAACAAGAGCCTTGGAAGTTAATGTTTGAGAAACCCACATTTGTGGCACTCTGCAAGTTTGAGGGGCGCCTGGGGGGCTCCGTCGGTGAAGCGTCTGACTTCAGCTCAGGTCATGATCTTACGATCCGTGAGTTCGCGCCCCGAGGCGGGCTCCGTGTGGACAGCTCAGAGCCTGGAGCCTGCTTCGGATTCTGTGTCTTCCTCTCTCTCTCTGCCCCTCCCCAGCTCGTGCTCTGTCTCTCTCTCTTTCAAAAATAAATAGAGATTAAAACAAAGAATCTGTACATTTGAAATGACTGCTTTGACCGCGCGTCCCGGGCCGGACTCCCCGAGCTCCGGGCAAGCTAACAGGTGCGTCTGTTCATCTGCGTCCTGTTTTCTCCAGAGCTCACAGGTGCTCTGCCGGCCCTTGGCTCAGGAATAGGTCACTACGTGGCCTGGTTTACGGCCTCTGATAAGCTGTGGGGCAAGCGAGTGTTCGGGAACTGAGGCTTTTCAGAACACGGCCGTCCTGTCCCTTATATTCATTCGCTCCTGCTTTCATTTGTTTACTTTTAAAGAGTGTGAACATTCTCTTTTAGTTTTATTTATTTTGAGAGAGAGAGAGAGCATGTGCGCGCCATCAAGGGAGGGGCAGAGAGAGAGGGAGAGAGGGAGAATCCCAAGCAGGCTCTGCACTGTCAGCACAGAGCCCGGTGTGGGGCTCGAATTCACAGACCGTGAGATCATGACCTGAGACGAAGTCAACAGTCAGATGCTCAACCGCCTGAGCCCCTCCAGCGCCCCTGCGCTTCTGCTTTTAAACTCGGGACTGAGAACTTCGCTGTGCCCTCAGCTGGCCTTCGTCACGCTGGCCAGGTTTACAAGAGCCACTGCTGCCTGTCACCAAACTTGTCCTCCAAACTCCTGTCTCATGATATTCCTGCCCCAGCACAGTCAGGAGAAAGAAAAGGAAGGCTTTGCCTTAGTCCTGTGTTGCTCAGTTTTCTACATGCTGGAATGAAATGCCTTTTTTTTTTAATGTTTATTTATTTTTGAGAGCAAGACAGAGCATGAGCGGGGGAGGGGCAGAGACAGAGGGAGACACAGAATCCGAAGCAGGCTCCAGGCTCCGAGCTGTCAGCACAGAGCTTGACACGGGGCTCGAACCCACGGACCGAGAGATCATGACCTGAGCTGAAGCTGGACGCTTAACCGACTGAGCCCCCCAGGCGCCCCTGAAATGCTTTTGACTTAGAGGTCTTACACAATACTAAGACGAAGGGTCTCCCAAGTTTAGCTGAAGATGTTCTAATTAAGTATGTTTTTTTCCCTCAATAGCACAGTTCTGATGTGGGAGGAGACATGAAACAGCCCCGAGTCTCTCTCTCTCTCTCTCGCTCTTCTTTCCTGAAAAAGCATAAAAATATTTATATACATAAATCACTGAAAAAAAAAAAGAGCTCGCTATGTCTACTATCAATATAATTAGTATAAGATACAATTGCAAAAAGCGAGAAATGCTGCCGTCTGTTCTATTTGGCGGCGTTTCCAGCCACCCCCCACCCTCTCATCTACAACTACTAGTCGAACAAACAGGGGCAAGAGACTAAAATTTCTCCGGGGAGATGTTCCGGCCGCTCCTGGCGGCTGCCAAATCCTAAAACGTAAGGACCACACTTTCTCAGCAGCCTCGGTGACTACGAAAGCATCGGCACAGGACAGACAAAGCTGTCTCAGTCCCTTACGGCAAATCAGGAAATACAAACGACGAATTATTTTATTCTCACGTGAGGTCTCCTCTTTGCCCCCACACACGTAGGTATTGGGGTACAGGGTTAGATACACGATATTAGACCGTAGGCTCAGGGTACTCTTAGCCGTACGTTGCATTTTGCCGTACTGGGGTCAGATTCACTTTTCTGATACTTTCCCCCAATATCGTGTTATAAAAATCTTCAAACGCACAGAGAAGTCGAAAGGCACGTACAGTGAACACCTAATGCTCGCGGTGTAGATGCCTCGGCTCGCAGCTCGTTCCCTGCCTTGTCCCCCCGCCCGCCCGCCTCCTCCGGTTTCCACCTGCCTCTGGTCACTCGCCAGTGCGCCCGCGTCACTGTTCTGTGTATCGGCGACAGTGGTCATTCTATGTGGCAGCCGGGCCAGGGAGCCAGGTCCCATGACTGGGGACACGGCCCTTCCCTGCGGTTTTTGTTAGGGTTCTATTCCGCTCCTTAACTCTGCTTGAAACTATTCCAAGACTTGTGACTTTGAAGAAACAGGGCCTTGAATTGAGAATCCTCTTTTTTGTTTTAAATATAAAAAATTTTTTTTTTAATCTTTATTTTTGAAAGAGACAGAGGCAGAGATAGAGTGTGAGCAGGGGAGGAGCAGAGAGAGAGGGAGGCACAGAATCCAAAGTGGGCTCCAGGCTCTGAGCTGTCGGCACAGAGTCTTACACGGGGCTTGAACCCACAAACTGTGAGATCATGACCTGAGCCGAAGTCGGACGCCCAACCGACTGAGCCCCCCCAGCGCCCCGATTGAGAATCCTTTGATGGGAAAATAAATTTTATATAAGGGGACATACATGGAGAAGTCCCAACCAAGGGCGGGGGGCTAACCAGGAGCCATTTAATTTATTCCGATTCTGAGTTTTATGTATTTTTTATTTTTGAGAGAGAGTGAAAGAGAGAGAAGTGGGGGGAAAGGGGCAGAGAGACAAAGAGAGAGAGAGACTCCCACACAGGTTCCCCACTCAGTGAGGAGCCCAACTCCAGGCTCAATCTCAGGACCCTGGGATCGCGACCTGAGCCGAAATCAAGAGTCGGATGCTCAACCCACGGAGCCGCCTGGGCGCCCCCCAATCTGTTCTGCTCCCTGGCTCCCTTGTGGGCACCCTTCCCAGGCCCCCCAGCACAGGGGCACTCGCATCTCAGTGTCCCCCCCCCCCAGTTCCCCTCCGGGTTAGCAGGGAAGCAGTGGGGGGGGGTGCTTGGCTGCTCTTCTCTGACCCCTCCCCCCAGCACAGAGAGGAGGGCTGCCTCCGTCCCTCCCCGGCCCGCATTCCCAGCACAGACCGGGGACACTGAGGCGGAAGCAGCCGTGTTTCCTCTTTAACAGAGCGTCCTCCACACTTTCACCGAGGCTGGCCTCCCACCGTGACCCCTCCCGTCCACACGGCGCAGAGGGAAGGGGGGAGGCTGGAGGGACCACGGGACCAGTCCCGCCATCGTGTTTCAGAGTCCCGAAGGGTCTGGTCCTAATTGTTGGGTCTCTTTTCAGGATGTGGTGACTGTCACGCGTCCTTGTCTTCAGTTCAGGGTGGTCCTCCCCAGTTCCCGGGCGAGGAGAGCCCTGGGCCACGCGCTCCCCTCCGCGGACGTGGGGAGGGGACACGCTTACGCCGCCCTC